>JAYJMB010026505.1:0-84783 GCA_036873735.1 Pouteria campechiana
CAGATAGACATCTATTCCATCCAAAGTATTACTCATGCATAGATGATTGATTAAATTAAGTTTTAGATAACTTAAGTACTTATAATAAGGGTTTTAAATAATTTTTTAGTGTTTACAAATGATATGATATGATGTTTCTTGGATGATAATATTCATGTGACTTTTCAATGGAAACGATTTCTTATATTTAACTAAATAAATTATTTAAAATATAACGAATGCCTCGAATTAAATCAACCATTCCCAGAAAATTGGTGTGTCTTAAGGTTTAGGATTTGAGTTCAAATTTTAAGTTGATAATTCCAATTATAATAAAATTATATTTTTAAAATTTTTAAACTAATATTTTTTTATAACTACAACATAAAAATAGAATAGATTAACGTTGAATGCTGAAATATTAAAAAACAATGAGGAGGTGCGCGTAGAGAATAGGTGGGCATAAGGACGCCAAGGGTTACGTAGTTGGGGATTTTTCCATTGGTGAAGCTAGATTGGGCAGTTGACCACTCAACCCAACCCAACCCAACCCAACCCAACCTAAATAACAAGTCTAGTTGAAGCTAAATTTATCAATCTTAAGTTTTTTTCCCCCTTTTCTGCAATCAAAACCAACCCAACCCATTTTCAGGTTGGGTTCGCTAATTTGCAGGCGGAGATAAAAGCATCAAAGTGGATGGATGAAATGATGCAAATGAATGAAAATGCCCCATGTGCCTGCAAGGTTGAAATGATGCCAATGAATTAAAATGTTAGCTTCTTATGGTGAGAATGTTTTGTTTGCTTTTGCCAACGGTCCTGGGTCCATTGCAGCATACTCTCATCCAACCAGCTGTCTAGTTTACATTTAACAGTTTTTCAAATGGGCAAGGTAGAAACCTATGTTCAGGCATTGGATGAAAACGTTAGTTGCCACAAAGTGGATAAAGAAAAAGAAATACATGAGACTGATCCATTACAAATTGAATGATCCAAAAATAAACAACAAAGTAGAGACCAATTTTACCTCAACCTGCCCTCATGGTTGTGATGGCCATGACCTTTTTCCTTTGAAGAAGCTCTCACACCAATTCCAGAATTACCATTATAAGTACAAGATCATATATGCATAGGTCAAAGACTTAATCAAATACAAATCAAAGACATAATGTTTACGTTGAAAACCCTTCACTCCAGTAGAGAAAAACTATGAAAGAGAGATAATCAATCCAATATAGAAATAGGTTACACAGATACATGTAAGATGTCTCAAACATATCTCATGGAATGCCTAGCACACATCCTAAATTAAACACACTCTGAAAACCCCCGCTTTTACACTTCTTTGAGAAAAACCTTAGGATTTATATTGATGAGAATCAAAAATGTCATATTTTATTTTCCTAATATCTAGTCTTTTACACTTATTTAGGGCCTAAATGTACTCATTATTCTTATCTTTTGATTTAGAAGACACATGGAGTTGTTAAATACAAAAAGAAGCTAATTGGATGATTTTGAACAACTTCAGCATCATTTCATAAATTAGGCATAAATCTCTCATTTGACTTCTGATTAAGATAATTCAAGATAATATGAAAAGAAAAGAAAAAGCTCTACAACTTTTATGTTATGAGTTTTAAGAGATACAAGTTGCATCAAGGACAATTGAGTAAGGAAAGCAGTTGAAGTTGAGAGAAACCAGGCAACAAGAATTGGCATCGTGGCCCCAGTGCAATGGGAGAACAGGACGATTTTGGGGAGCAATGTTTGGCACCTCAATGCTAGTGTATGGCAGCAACTCAAGGGTATTTTTGTCAAATTGATGTTTTTATGCGCATATATCCTACTAACCATAATCAAGGTGTATAAAAGAGAGAAAAGCACATCCAAGGGAGGGATATACACATCTCTCACTTCTCTCCAAACTTGTTTCTATTTTCTTTGAATTTTCTTTGAGTTTTTATCATAGCCCTGCGTGGCTAGATTTTTATACTTGGTCAAGGGAAATTGAAGACTTAGAATCAATAAACTATGAGATCTAATTTGTTTTCATTGCTCAATTTATGCTTTGAGTATCGAATGTTCTTCTATGCCAATTTTTATGATTATTGTATTTGATTGCTAGGATGCCTATTAGTTTATTATTCATTACAATCCACTATTGGATTAACTATCAAATCCATAATTATTTGATTTCTCTAATCTGTGAAGCAACTAAGATTTAATGATTTGCTACATTAAAGATTATTAAATCTTATGATGAATATTCAACTAAATTAAATTCAACCACTTGTGCTTGTATTATTTAGCTTCACTAATCTCTTTAATTCTTAAAATTACTACTAAATTAAACCTCTAGCACTTGTCTTGGGTTGTTTAGTAGTTATGTTAATTAGATTGCTTGTTTCTAATTAAATATGGTGAAGGTGAGATAGAAAAAATAGTTCCATGGTGAATATTCAAAGTGTAAATTGACGTATTTTTACATTAATGATCAATTATGAGATTCTGATGGTGGATGTTGACTTGGACCAAGGTTTACTCTTCTAATTGATTTTAATATTAAAATTAAATTATGCCTTCTTTTACAAATATTGTTTTCGTACACTCAAACCCCCCATTCTTACTCACGTTACATAAAACTAGACTAGATACTTTTTGTGGGAATTATCCTTACTCGCACTACTACAGGTAATTTTTTGAAATATAGGTTTTAAATTTGGTTGTCTATGATAGCACACCAAATTTTTGGCATCGTTGCCGATGAGTGATTATAGTTGATTTTTGTGGTGTTGTGGTCTTTATTTTGTTCTTGAATTTTTCCTTTTTGAAAAAAAATCTAATTTATTTTTTAGGATTTATTAGATTTTTCTTAATTTTTTATGATTGTTAGTCGATCTTCTAATCAAGGTAATCTACAATACAAACTAGAAATAGAAAGTACTTTGCACAAGTTAAGGAGGGAAGCTTAGAGAAATTCTGAAGAGGATGATCTACCTTTTGACCCCCTATTTGTTAGTGATTCTGAGTTAGAAGAGGAAGAATTCATGGCGGGAAATCTATCCTTGAAAGAGCTTACTACCCCTAATTTGAATCAACAATCCTTATGCATCACATTCCCTATTTTAGATATTGTTGCCACTTTTGAATTGAAATATGGACTAATACATATCTTTCCCACTTTTATGCTCTTGCAAGTGAAGATATTCATAAGCATCTAAAGGAGTTTCATGTGGTATGTACGAGTATGAAACCCAAGGGTGTGACTGAAGAGCAAATTAAATTAAGAGCCTTCCCATTTTCTTTAAAGGATTCGGCTAAGAATTGACGTTATTATCTACCATCTAGGAGCATTATAACATGAAATGAGATAAAGAGATTATTTTTGGAGAAATATTTTCCAACTTCTATGGCGGCCAACACTCAAAAGGAAATTTATGGTGTAAGATGGTACAATGGAGAATCCCTACATAAATATTAGGAACTTTTCAAGAAATTATTTACAATCTGCCCCCATCATCAGATTAATGATCAACTACTCATCCAGTATTTCTGTGAGAGCCTTCTACCCACTAATAGAAGCATTATTAATGTCGTAGTGGAGGGGCTTTGGTAGATAAAACTCCTAAAGCTATAAGAAACTTGATTAAAAATATGACCAATTCGCATCAAGTTGGCATTAGGCTTGACACTCTCTCAAAGCATGTTAATGAGGTAAATATTTCTCTCCCTTGAACAAAAGATTGCAAGTCTAACTTCTCTTGTCCGTCAAATGGTTATAGGTAATGTGCAAATGCAAAAGCTTGTGGAATTTGTTTAGTAGTGGGGCATCTAATTGGTATATCAAGAGGAGGCCATTAAGCAAGCGAATGTGATGGGTGGCTTTTCTAGACAACCATAAAAGAAGTATAATCCTTATTCGAGCATATATAACTCAAAATGGAGGGACCATCCTAATTTTACCTATGGAAATTCATAAGTAAATTAGTCTATAACTCAAAACCACCCAAATTTTTAGTAATACAAGAAACCATATCCCCCTAGACAATAACCGGTATAAGCTTCTAACTCTGGTATGTTTTTAGAAGATAAGTTTAAGTCTCTTGCCACTAATACTTTGTAACTTCAACAGGAAATCAAACAATTTTAACAATATACAAGGGCCAGTATTCAAAATTTGGATAATCAGGTAAGTCAGATGGCAACCGTAATTAATCGATTAAAGGCACAAAGTTTAAGAAAATTGCTCTCTCAAATGATGGTGAATCTAAGAGAAAACGCAAGTGCAATCATTTTGAGAAGTGCTAAAGAAGTTGAGATTCCAGCAAAGGCAACTCCTACACCAATGAAACAATAAAAGAAGAAAAGCATCGTAGAAGACAAAGACATTCCCAATGACAATCAAGTACCACAACATAAGTTTTCACCTCTTTCTAAATATAAACTAGTACTTTATTTTATTCAAGCTTTAGTAGAATCTCAAAAAAATGAGAAAAATAAAGACACATATGAGACTTTTCATAAATGTGAGGAATATATTCTACTTTTAGATGTTATTAAAAGTATCACATTATGCTAAATTCCTAAAAGAGTTGTGTAAAATAAAGAGGAAACAAAAACTTAAAGGATGCAAGAAAGCGATAGTAGGAAAGAATATTTTTGCAGTCATTCAAAGAAAACTCCCTACAAAATGCAAAGATCCAGACATGTTTACTATCTCTTGCATGATAGGTAACACTGGACTTGAGAAAGACATGTTAAATTTAGGAACTTCCATTAATGTTATATCATATTCTTTATATACTTCTTTGAAACTAAGACCTTTGAATAGAACTGGTGTTGTGATTCAATTGGCTGATAGATCCAATGCTTATCCTAAAGGTGTAGTTGATGATATTCTCGTGCAAGTTAATGATTTAGTCTTCCTTGCTAATTTTTATGTGCTAGATATGGAAAGTGGTGATCAAACTGCTCCAATTTTGTTAGGAAGATCATTCCTAAAGACATCCAAGACTAAGACAGATGTTCATAGTGGCACACTTATTATAGAATTTGATGGTGAAATTGTTAAGTTTAACATGTATGATGCCATGAAATATCCCGATGATGATAATTATATTTACCCAATTGATGTGATTGATTCTTTTGCATGGGAAGTTTTTGAACTTGATGGAAAAGATGAATTGAAAGTTATCATCAGTAAACATTTTGTGAAAGAGAATTAGGATAAAATTTCTTGTCAAAAACTAACAAATCCTTATTTGTTAAGACAATTTTAAGAGTATCACCTTGCACCATTCTTAATGCATTAGATCCTAATCTATTCTATGTCCCATATGATGTATATAGACAGCGTAGATTCATGCAAATCAATACATATTTTGCTAACTTAGCTCCACCATTCCCCGAGTTTAATAATCCAAAATATTTTGAAAAACTAAGGATAATTGAACCAGAAGGAGTTGTTTCCAAAAAATCCAGAACTTCACCTCCTCATCTCAATTTACCCAATCCTCCTCCTTCTTCACGATTCAAAATTTCAATCATCAAAACCAAGAAATTCATTTCTAAACCTTCAAGAATTAATGATCCTATACAAAAGAGGGATGAAAACTAATACTAAAGTCAACGCTAAAGGAAAACCCCCTCCTTATCCATATGTAGCAGATCCTGAATTACAACCTCAACTTAAGGTTGATAATTACAAGGAAAGAACTATACAATTTCAACCTCTAAATTGTTGTATTTTGATTTTGTTTATTTTAGTGCATCTTGATTTTGTACATTTACTCTACACATCAATGAAGAATATATTCTTAAATAAAGCTCTCAATTTGTAGCCTTTTCATATTGCTTGAATGTCATTTCTTAATAATCTATTTGCCTTTTTGATTATGAGAAAAAGGGGGAGAGACATATGAAATACATGTGTAAATTTAAATGTTATACTAGGAGTAAAATTTAATAGTGGTATCCACTTAGGGGGAGTTAGCTACAAAAATACTAAGCTATGCTAGAAGAAGTTAAACAAGCAAACTATGCACTAAATTAGCAGGAGCTACAATACTTTTATATATACATGTGTAAATTTCATATGCAAATATCTTTACTCTCTAAGAGGTATTTCACTCAAAAGTTTTGTCATCATCAAAAGGGGGAGAATGTTAAACGAAATAGTGCATATGGCAAACACGAAGATGAATTCAGTTTGCAGAAGCATAGACAAAATGGAGCAGAAAATAGATAAATGAAGACAAAATTACTTAACTATTTGTCTATCATCTAAAAACTAAAGAGGCCAAGGAACCTGTTTTCAATCTCTATAGAAAATACAGAAAACAAAGAAGAAGCAGCACAATAACTAAAAAAGAAAAACTTTGTATGTCGCATTCATCTACAAAGAGTTGTCTATCATTAACAACAGACAAAGCCATCGAACAACATTTAAAGAAGTAAGTTGACTATGCCTTAATGAATCATCTATTACTTAACAGATAACCATTATATGAGCGACTAGAAAGAGACAACTTTATCTATCACTAGACAAGCCATCAGACAAACCATTTGGAAGACTTTATCTATGGGCTGCAAATTCATTTACTAATCTCAATAGATAAAGAGACAGACAAAGTATGTTTTATCTATTAAGAAAGAAGTCCTGTCTGTTAAGAAGAATTGTCTACTAATTACAATAAACAATGGCACTTTGGCTGATAAGAAGAAGAAGACTTCATCTGATGAAGGAAATTTCATCTATTATGTAGAAGCTCTGTTCGAGCCACAAAGATAGTCTACTACTTATAACAGACAAAGCCATCTTACCTAATGAAGGAAACTTCTTCTATCAAGAAAATGTAGTCTGATGAACAATGAAGAAGAAAAACATCGTCTGCACCTCTATGATTTAGCTGTTACTTTTAGCAGACAAACTAGAAGACAAAATAAACTACTACAACAATTTCTGACAATGATGAAATGGTCTATAATATGAATCTACTTAAAGTTGCTTGGTCTATTAGCTATAAAGCATAAATTCAAGTAACAAGGTCCTCAAATAAATTATGACATATCATGAAGTGTAGAAGTCATGTGTGCCAGACATTATTGATTGCACTCTTCGTTAAATATCTCATTGGAAGCAAATTTTATAAAGTAGACTGGACAACTCAAGATTAGCTGAAGATGGAAAGAAATTCAAAGGAATGTAGTCTATCTTTTATTAAAAATTGCAACTTTTAGAGACTACGTCCCTTCAGGATTAATGAATGTCTTTCCATAATATTAAATGAGTCAGTCAACCAAGGAAAGTCTTCACTCAACGTTTTCTAAAAAGAGAAAGGCACTTTCTCCAAAGTCGGCGCTACAGGCTTTCCAGCTACAAGTGAGTTTCTCAAGAATACAGCTTTCCATTGGAAGAAATCAAAATAGTCTTCAGCATTAATAGAAAGCCAACTACCTCCAATGGGCAGAAGTTTCTGAAGCAATATAAAGATAGTATAGCAACAATGAAGAAAGTTGAGGAAGCAAGAGAAAAAGAAAAATAGAACATAAGCAAGAAACATCTTTCTCAATCAGACTATGCTTCCTCCAAGATAATCAATCGCCATTATGCTGATAGACAATGAGCCTAAAATGTTCTATCATAATGATATGCTTGGGCATTGATATCTAATGAGTTTCAATGAGATATCATTTTAATTTATGAGCTTAATCTCTGTACAAATTATTCTAAGAAATAAGGTAATGTAATATGCAAAAAAAGTGCTGACAAATCAGCTATATGAATTTATAGTGAGCTCTTGAAAACCACATTGTATGAGTTGGTAGTGAGCTCAGGAAAACTACCAACTTTGCCTATGATATTTGAAATGGGTAAGTTTCCTGGTGAACTCGTAAAACCAGAAGAGTGCCAGGGACACTTATGTTTATGCCCCCTAGAGCTGGAATCCATAAGAAGTGTAGGGGACATTTATTCATGCCCCCTAGAGCTTGAATCTATAAGAGTATCGAGGACACTAGAGTACTTCCATTTTATGGGATATAGTGGAACCCAAGGCACGATGAGTTAGTACCCTTGGAAGAGTGGACGTAGGGACAGGGTTCTTGAACCACTATAAAAATTGTGTTGTCTGTGTGTTTGTTTACTTGTTCTATCTTTCACACACTTCACTTTTTCATTAGTTGCTTGAGAAATTATTTTATATCCTTCATCACTTTATCAAGCATAATGTTATCATTTACACACACACAGACACACTACAACCTATTTATCATAAGAATAGCTACGAGAAGTTGAACCTGGAAGTGAAGCAATCATGCAATCAAATATAAAAATTACATATATACTTCATCACTACTTTTTCTTAGCTCATCAACCTTTATTTGGTTATAACTTTTATATGCTCAATTCACCCCTCCCCTCTTGAGATATTCATCTACAAGGGACCAATAACCATTTCAGGCAACAAGCGGTGCTATAAGTTTTCAAGCTGTGTCAAGTCAAAATGAGAAAAAACATTTTAGTAACAGCTTATCTTCCTCTCTGTAAAAGAACAGCGATGTAGCAGCTCGAGGCAAATCAAAAAGGCATGAACTTCAATAATAGAAATCTCAATGGTATTATTTATTCAATGCAACTCTCATTTTTTCTACATTCAATAGAACTCATCTTCTCCAATGATCAAAACTATGAAGAAACTATTTAAGGAAACAAGGTGGAACGAAACAAGGTTGTGAAGGAATAATTTTCAGATGTGCTTAACTATCTACAAATCCTTCCACCCATGGCCAAGAGCTTTAACCAGCATCTATCTTTTATGATCTTAAATTGCATATCCTTATTGCCATTACTTTACATTTTGGGAAGTTCTTTATATGTTATTAGAGCTATAAAAGAGATCAAATCTTTCCCTGTGCTTAAGAGAAATACTATATAAAAGTGTATAAGTTTTCTGGTAAACTAGAAACCAGAAAGCTGTTAGTGAGCTCTGAAAAATTAAGTTTGTTAGTGATCTTTGAAACTAATGAGTTTCTTGGTGAACTCATGAAAACCAGAAGAGTACTGGGAGCTCTATGTTTATGCCCCTTAGAGCTAGAATCCAGAAGAGCATTGAGAATACTATTTATGGCCCCTCGAGCTGGAATCTAGAAGAGTGCCAGGAGCACTTTTGTATTTCCATTATATAAGATATAATGAAACCCTAGGCACAATGAATGTGTGCTCTTGGAAGAGTGGATATAGGGACGAGGTTCCCGAACCACTATAAAAATCATATTGTTTGTATGTGTGTTTGCTTACCTACTTTATCTTTCATGCACTTTACTATTTTTATTATCTATCTTAAAATGCAATACACACAATCACAAAAAGAGAAAAATGTTTCAATAGGGGTTAAGCAATGAATTTTTATATACCTAATTCACCCTTCCCCTCTTAGGTTAAGCCATACTATGGGATCCTACACCATCCACACCTTGCACACATTGACAAATAACCAATTAATGCAACATGTGTAGCACAATAATCTATGAAGTCCTCTACTTCACCTCAATCTGAACTATCCATGTGCACAATCAACCTCAAAGCAACTTGATCACTCTACCAATTCACTCAAATATATGCTACATCAAACTAGATCAAACTTAATCAACCCAATCAACCTTGATCACCATGATCCACATTGATTACGCTTAATGATGCACCATCCACTTGATCCGCACAGTCCATAAACTTTGTAGCACCGCAAAATATCAGATCTATTAACTAGGATAATTGATCATCACCAAATCATTGTTGATTTGAACATACCCATCAGCCATCTAACTGAAGCAAAATCTGCCCAATTTGACTCGCCATCATGTTCACAATACCCAAAAACATAGAAACTGATATCTAAAATACCCAAATTTGATACCAAGATCACCTAAAATGGGCCACACAAAATACACTTTAGTCCATCGAGACATACAAACTCCATATATCACCTTCCATTGCAAAAAAGAAAAGGATGCCCTAACCACCACATCAAGAGTCATTATTGCCTTTTGCTTTATTCACCGCCAACTGTCAGATGATCAATCTGACCAAACTATCTGAATGGAAAAGTCATTTTGTCCACCCATCATCAATTGCCGCAAAGGATCATTTTTATCGATGACCAAACACTCCATCAATAGTTACTGCCCCCACTCACTATCATTGTCTAACTATTGGTTGGACGATCAAGTCTATCCAATGTCTGTGCACCATAATTCCGACACCGTCGCTTCTTCTCGACACCGGATCTTTACTAAGGTCGACCAAAATTTTCAAAAATAAAGCTACTATCTCTATTTCATCTCCATCCATAGTCTAATGAAAAAATAAAACCCATCTCACTTAATCTAGCCATGTTACCTTGCTACCATCATCATCATGTTGCTTGCATGCAGCACATCTTAGTCTACTTGTCGCCACTTATCTGCCTCATGTTGTAACTAAGCCTCTGTCAGATGATCCGACCAACAACCTGTCACTGTCCACTTCTCCATCAACGCTGCCTATTTCACTACAAATCATAGTTGTGCAAAAAACACACCCAAATTCATGTCCATTAGCAACAAATTGCAACCGCTATACCTTTTTTTTCTTTCAATCTTGCTTCTTTCATCATCAACATTGATGCCGCCTTCAATCAGCCTTCAATCAGCTCTCTAATTGCACATGCTACTCACCAGCTGATTGAAATCCATTGCCATCGTGATCTTGCCTTTAATCTCCATTGATCATCAATCCAAAATTAACAATCCATATGAGATCACAATTCATCAACTAATATTTCTGATACCACTTAATGTGGAAGCTTCAATACCAATTCTAGGATCACAATCATAAATACAAGATTATACACTCATAGATCAAAGATATAATCAAACACAAATCAGAGACTAAAGATTTACATAGAAAACCTTTCAACCAAGAAGGAAAAAACTATGGAAGAGAAATAATAAATCTACTATGAAAATAGGTTATAGAGATATACCTAGGATGTCTTGCATACATCTCATGTAATGCTTCACACATATCACTGAATCAACACACTCTCATAAGCCCCTCTCTCACTCCTCTTCAAGAAAAATCCTAGGATCTATATGATAACTCCCTTGTCTCAACCCAAAATTCCTTCCACTGAATCCCCCTGGATTTCAGTAGGCTTTTCTATATGAACTCACTAGGCTCATCTCACATACGTAGGCCCACTAGAATTTGCAAAATACAAGACACAAAAACCTAACACAACCTTCAAAAGAGATGCGGGACTTGCAACCACTAACAAAAAACACCATGTTGCTTATTGATAATTCATTAATATTATGCATAATACATTTGGGATTTTCTATCTTTGGGTTGGCAATGGTCAAGAAGGCATGTTGTGATAAATTGAATGGTAGTAATCGATGGTGGTCACAATGATCTGAAGGTTAGTTGGCCTAATTGCCCACCCATAAGCTACACTATTATATGAGATAGCATCATTGGCTCCAACAATCATCTAACGTTTCTTTTGTGAGTGGAAGTAATACGGATGTTTGATTACAAGCTTGTAGATCAATTTAAAAAATCAAATAATGTTAATGATTCAATATTTACCCTTAAATGAATTTAATTTTAAAGTTAATGTGAGTCTTTGATTAAAAGGACCTGTGACTTTATAGCTAAATAGGTGATAATAAGATTAATGATAAATTAAATTTTATAAAATTACTAAGGGTGGTCTAACATAAAAGGGTTATATAGAATATTTTTGTGAAATCAGTCACATAAAAATATTTTCATATTATAATATATGTAAAATATATGTGTATTATGAAACGATATAAAATGACTATGTTGAAGTTAGGGGTGTAAATCGAGTCAAGTTATATTGAGTCAAGGCCATCTCAACCCAATCTTAATTTGTAAAAATTTTAACTCAACTATCAGGTCAGATTGAGGTCAACCCAACCCTTACTTAAACTTCTAAAATTCGAGTTGAATTTGGATTAGCTTCAGGTCAATAATTAAAGTTTTTCTCTTATATATTCATTTTGATTTATTTAAAATAATAATTAATTATCTTAAATATACTTACAAAGAATAAATTTTAACATATTAATCTTAAAGATAAATATGAAAGGGTTAATGTATTAAAGGGAACCTTAAGGTAATATATCTATCGAATTTGAGTTTTAATACTAATTGTTGGGCCCAAAACAAGGTGTATTGCAAAGCATAAAACCTAGTACGATTGGGAGATTAAGTGGATATGCAAGTGCAGAAAAAGAATAGCAATGGAAGTATGGAAGTACACAAGCACACAAGACAATAAGTATAAAAGGATTCTAGTGGTTCATGCCCTCTTAGTGTTAGGTCCTGTATGAAGATTCTTGCACAAAAGTTGAAGAAAATTCTTCTCATTTTCTTATTTCTTATTATGCAATGTACACAATTTATAGCTATTGTACAGTCACAAAATAGGAATACAGTAGAGTAACAGACGAAATAAGAATACAATAGATTAATAGACAAAATAGGAATACAGCAAAGCTTCTTACCGCACAATCTTGTTTCTTGATATTGTCCTTGATTATGGCTCCTCAATCATCAGTATTAACAAATGTTGTAGAGTTGTCCTTGATTTGTGGTAGTAGCCATATCCTTATTTGTAGCAGTGTTGGTAGCTCCTTTACTCCCCCGCAAATGGGATGCCGAAAAAAGTGACCATAGTCCCAATTTGCAACATAATAGATTGAATGAAAATCTGGATAAGGACTTAGTAAAGATGTAAGCGGGATTGTCTACAGAAGGAACAAATTTAGTGACGATACAATCAAGGGAGACCTTTTCATGTACAAAGTGATAATCAATTTTTACATGCTTTGTGCGTGCATGAAAAACAGGATTGGTAGATAAGTAGAGAGAAGAAACATTTTCTGAAAACAAGGTGGACGGTTTGTCCTGCACCACTCCAATTTCACACAGAATAAATGATATCTAGGTTAGCTCAGCAGCTGTGGAGGCTAAGGCTCTATATTTAGCTTCACAAGATAATCTGGCAATAGTAGATTACTTCTTGGCACTCCAAGAATGCAGTTAGAGCCAAGAAATATATAGTAGTCAGTAGTGGACCATCAAGTTACTTTGCATCTAGCCCAATTGGCATCAGCAAAGGCATGTAGTTGAAGTGAACTACATGCAAGAAAATGAAGACCATGAGTGAGAGTCCCATGAACATATCGAAAAATGCGCTTTAAAACATGGAAGTCTTTCATTGTTAGGGAAGACATTTTCTGGCAAAATAAGTTGATTGCAAAAGAGAGATCAGGCCTAGTTAGGGTAAGATATAGGAGGCCCCCAACTAGGTTGCAAAAAAAAAACAGGATCAGTATATGGGGCATGTCCTTGAGGAATAGAGGGTGATTTTACTATAAGTGGAGTACTTATTAGTTTGCATTAGTGCATGAGAGCTCTTTTTAAGAGATAATAGGCATATTTCTTCTAATAGAGATGAATGCCTATAGTTGTGCAAGTGACTTCGATGCCCAAGAAGAATGCAAAGGACCTAAATCCTTCATGGAAAAAGATCGGCCAAGATCAGTAATGATCATAGTAAGATACTCAAGGGAATCACCGGTAAGAATGATGTCATCAACATATAGGAGCAATAAGATTGTGTAGCCTTTTTACTATAAGACAAATAGTGAAGGATCTACAGTGCTACAAAAAAATCCATAGGATAAGAGAAATTCACTAAACTTATTGAATCAGGCTCTTGGTGCTTGCTTGAGACATGGGTTCGAAGATTTGGATCATGAAAACTTGGAGGTTGGTCTATAAAGATAGGAACATCGAAGTCACCATGGAGGAAGGCATTCTTGACATCTAATTGTTGAATAGGCTATCCCCAAACAACAGCAGTGACAAGAACAATGTGTAGACTTCTAGGTTTGAGAATGGGATTGAAAGTTTCCATGTAGTCAATTTTCTCTTCTTGGTGAAAACCCCTTGCCACTAGGGGTGCTTTTGAGACACTCCAGGTTGCCATCTGCATGTAATTTTGTTCTAAAAACCCACTTGCACTTAACGACATTTTGATGGGGGGTGTGTGGAACCAATACCCAGGTATTGTTGTCTGCAAGAACTTGGAGCTCCTCATGCATTGCCTTGCACCACCTATCATGCTTTAGCATAGATTTCATAGTTTTTGGGACTTCTAGTATAGAAGAGAGCACTAAATTAGTATATTTCAGATTAGGTTTAATGATCCCAACCTTTGATCTCGTCACCATTGGATGGGTAGATGCAAGCATTGTAGGTGAAAAGTGGAGATGAGAATCAATAGCCTCACCGTTAGTGGCTTCATCTTCTAAATCATTAGTTGCAAAGGTCTGATTATCATTAGTGGTTGCTGCAAATGTATGGTCCTCAGTACCAAGATCACTAGAGGAATCAATTGGGCTTGTGAGAATGAGACCCACTGATGTGTAATTGTGTGGAGTGGGTCCAATGTCAACCAAGCTATTTGCCATAGCATTTAGGGAATGAGCAGCAATAATTGATGTTGTAGGGAAGTCATGTAAGGGCTTGGGCTCAGCGGCTGTATAAATGTTAGCAGTTTTAAGCAAAGAAGGAAAAACAAATGGATCCTATGAGCAGCAAATAGCTGTATAGTAGCAAAAGGAAATCACGTTTCATCAAAAATGACATGTCTTGAGATATAAACACGGCCTGTATGGGGATATAAGCATCGATACCCGTTGTGCTTGCTGCTATAGCCCAAGAAGACACATGGCAAAGATCGAGATTCGAACTTGTTGGTTGTGTAATTTCGCAAGTATGGATAACAATAGCAGCCAAATACTCGTAACATGCTATAGTTAGTATGCTTATTGAACAGTACGGATTATGGCAATTGCATGCTTAAAACTGTGGTGGGAAGTTGATTAATGATGAAATTGATGGTGGAGAAAGCATCCGCCCAGTAGCATAATGGCATTGAGGATGCAAACAAGTATGCCAATCCAAGTGTGACAATATGGCGATGTTTCCTTTATGTCATGCCATTTTGTTCAGGCATACCAGGGCATGAGGATTGATGATAAATACCATGTTGTTGTAGATAAGCAGAAAAGGCAGCACTACCAAATTCTCCTCCACCATCAGACTGAAAAGTTTTCAATGGGCTCCTAATTATTTTTCAATAAAAAGGTGAAATACTTCAAAAACTTCAAAGAAATTAGATTTACATTTGAGTGTATAAAACCAACAATAATGGAAATAGTCATCAATAAATATAACATATCAATAAATATAACATAGTATCAAAATCCTTGTATAGAAGAAATAGGTGTTGCATACCACAAATCACAATGCACTTTGGCCAAAGGGAAATCTGCTTGGGTTACTTGAGATATAAATGGTAGTTTTGTACTTTTACTCATTTTACAACTAGTTCAGAGAGAACTTATAGTGTTAGTGATTATTATAAGCTATTGTTGTTGAAGAAACATCAAAATCTGTTTATGTGAGTGCCCCAATCTTTTATGTCACACATCTTCTATTGCTGACTTATTTCAAATGGAGAAGAAGGCTAATGGATTGTTAGGGAGTAAGCTATAGAGATTGTTGTTTATTGTGCCTAACAGTAGTGTCTGGTGTGTTTTGGAATCCTTAATCAAGAACCTAGAATGGTTAAAGACAAACTAACAAGGTAAATCATTGACAAGCTTAGACGCAGATAAAAGATGCTTCTTAAAGATGGGTACTATGAGCACATCTTTTAAAAAAGCTTGCCTTTTAGATGATCCAATATGCACCATACCAGTATGTGAAATATTCATGGTTTTACTATTTCCTATCATTACTTTATCACTACCATTATAAGGCTTTAAATCTAAAATGTTACCTTTGTCTACTGTGATATGTGCTGTAGCACCAGTATCAAGGTGCCACTCATCATCTTGAGCATCTGTTATATGAAGTGCAGCAAGACCCTGTGAAATGTCTTCATATTGATAGATGTTATTGAAGCGATGGTAGCATTTAAGAGCCTCATGGCCTCTCTTCTTACA
This sequence comes from Pouteria campechiana, assembly GCA_036873735.1. Lineage (NCBI taxonomy): Eukaryota > Viridiplantae > Streptophyta > Magnoliopsida > Ericales > Sapotaceae > Pouteria > Pouteria campechiana. The sequence goes on from JAYJMB010026505.1 coordinate 16,072, forward strand.
TATTTGGCATAATAGACTTTCAACATTAGTGTTTTCGGTTTGCTGCGAGTCACTTGTAAAATGCTGCCGAGATTTATTATGTTAGCTACCCTAGCTAGAAGGCCAGAAGCCTCATCCATGTGAGGTGAAGCCTGTTTGACCACCTCCTAGATTCGGGAGATACGTCGTCCACCTCCCCCTGAAACACACTGAGTATAGAAGGCCATAGACTAATTCAGTGTGACAAGTACTTCTTTCTTTATCTTGAGCTCATAACTTTGTAGCTGGGGTACAATTTCAGCATAAGAAGGCAATGGGGGGTGCAACATAGTGGTCTTGAAGGCTTCATAGCAAGTCCTTCAAGTAAACGAAATACCTTAGTGGCATCTGAAACAGGTTTCCCAATTGCATTAAGCTAATCGCAAATGGACTTAAAATCCCTCAAATATGTAGGCAGATATTTGTGTCATTTATTTATGTGTTGTAGTTAGGTCGATAGGTCGAATTCATGAGCAATTGAACTTTGAGAGAAATGTTCAGTTGAGGCTTTTCATACCTCAGCAGCGATTTTGAGACCTATCGCATAACCCAGCACATCTTCCATTAAAGTTTTGACAATCCATCACTTTACTAGATGATTTGTTCATACCCAGGCATTATAATTTGGGTTGGGAATAAGTGCACCTCCTAAGCCTTCAATGCCACAACATCTCCGGTGAGGAAATCAAGTAAGTCCTGGATTTCTATTAGCGACATTACTTGTGTTTCCCATATCAAGAAGTTGTTGTCAGTGAGCTTGAGTGTGATGAAATTAGCCACATTCACTCCTGTTGGGAATGGATAGGAGATTCTAGTTGTGGTAATGAGACTGGTCTCATTTTGATTGCTACTCTCTACCATTCTATGAAAAGGTCTGTATGCCCTTGTTTAAAGCTCTAATACCATGAAGATTCTTGCATAAAAGTTGAAGGAAATTCTTCTCATTTTCTTGTTTGTTATTAGGCAATGTACACAATTTATAGCTATTATAAAATGACAAAATAAGAATACAGCAAAGTAATAGATGAAATAGGAATACAATAGAGCAATAGACAAAATATGAATACAGTAGAGCTTCTTGTGGTGCAATATTATTTCTTGATATTATTCTTGATTATGGTTCCTCGATCATCAATATTGATAAATTCTATAGAGTTGTCTTTGATTATGGTTGTAGTTGTTTCCTTATTTGTAGTAGAGTTAGTAGCTCCTTTACTATAGGCTAGGCACAACCCAAGAGGGGGGGGTGAATTTGGTTAATAAAAAAGCTCAGCTTAAGCCCCTTTTTTATGACTAAGTCCCTTTTTGTAATTCAATAAAAAATAATGTAAGCACTTAGATAATTAAATAGAGATTTTTATAGTGGTTCAATTAAACAACTCTACTCCACTCTTCCAAGTACTCCTTTAGTGACTTGGGTTTCACTATCATGTATAATGGAATATAACTAGTGCACTCAACACTCTTCTTGATTCCAGCTCAAGAGGGCATATAACTCTTAGTACCTTTGCACTTTTCTTAATTCCAACTCAAGGGAGTGTAAATTAAAACTAGCAGACTAACTGCGAGACACAATCTAAAAGTTAAAAATGCTCTTCTTGAGCTTGGACTCTAATTACCAACTCAAGGTAATAACAGAAATAAATAAAAGAAAAGTTTACACTTTAAATGTGTTTATCTAAATCTTCAAAAGAAGTCTTGATCAGATTTGAATATAGTAGAAATTACTTCCCATAGAGTAGTTGAGAGCCTTTAATGAATGACTAAAGGTTTTGAGCTTGAAGGCTTTGAGCTGCTTGAGTAAGTGAAGATTTGATCTTAGTAAATGCTTACAACAGTTCCTTGAATGTCTCAAAATGACTTCCTTTATAGTTGCGTTTGAATTCCTATCATTAGGAGAAGACAAAGCTCATTTTATGGGAGGGAACATTCAAATTTTTGACCATTTGAATCATTGATCAGTACCCAAGGAAGTTGCAGTATCGACTGCGTCACAGGCAATATGGCAGGCAATAGGGTGAACCGGCTATGGTCAAATCTTTGGTGAAAACTCTTGCACCAACATCTCTAGCAACTCTCAAGTAGTATCATAGGTGGCTGTGCTCCTTCAAAATTTCTAAGATGTCACGGAGATTTGAAGATGTCATTGCGTTAGACCATTTGAGTGCGTCTAAATTAAAACTTCAAAACATATAAAGTTGCATGATTTTCTTAACTTGCACATGCACACTTAAGCACTTCTAAAGTAAGCTTCCAAACATCTGAAATAATAGCTTCAGATCATTTGAGGTTGCATTTTTGTATTTTAGCACATCTGAATTGCTTCTTTAGATCATCTTAAATAGCATGAATTCCTCAATGTCGTGAATACATACTTCAGCACTTCTGAAATGTTTTGCAAACTTGCTTCAACACATCAGAAGTAGATTTTTAGTATCTGAAATGATTTGTATCTTCCACCTAGATTCTTAAACATGGTATGAAACATCAGAAATAAGATTTCATCTTTTGAAGCTTTGTTCTTTTTGAAGAACATCTGAAATGAGTTTGAGGTCCTTCTTCTGAAGTACTTTTACTTCTTCTGAAGATACTTTTCGAATCATCTAAAGACTTTATATGTTCTTGACTTTCTTTGCTTGCATCTAAAAACTTTTGAAATGTTCAATTCTTCATCTGAGCATACTTTAAAGTTGTTTTTCGATCATGTGATTACATTTTTTATGTTCTTCTCCTTTGAAACTTGTTTGTTCCTTCTGAAATCCAAGACACTTTTTTTATGAGATTCTGAAACCTGTTTTGAATCCAAAAATTTTCCTCTCAAAGTAAATTTTGGGTTGGAATAATTCCCCATGAAACTCCTCCACTTTAGTTCTAAAGCCTTCTACAGCATCTGAAATTTGAAATCTTCTTCTTCTAAGTTACTTTCTAAAATATATTGGCTTGTTCTTTTTTTGGAACTGTTTTTGCACTTTGAAATATCAACAAACTTCTCATTAGTTCCATTAATCAAGTTTTGTTATCATCAAATCTAAATTGGTGGAGTGAACCAATTTTTCCCTTTTTGATGATGACAAAACTTGATGATCTAAGATAGTTTAAGATTATGTTAACGTGATATATCTTCCTTTTAATGCAATCTTTTCCCAACTGTACATTTTCTACCCCTTACTATCTTATTATCTCTTCCACTTTTTATCATAATCAAAAAGGAATTGTGGGGTCGAGTATCTAGAGTTAGTGTATATAGAGATTTTAAGCCATAATTAATGATTATATAGAGATTTTAAGCCATAATTAACGATTCCAGAAGATTTGACTAGGAATAAAATACTTATTTGAGATCTTAAACTATAAAGTTTCCCTAACAGGAGTAACCTATGCCTTGGGAATGTAATCCACAACCATCGACCTGAAGTTATAAGTTTCATTTACAGCTAAGGATGACTTTATGCATTTATATCTATCATTCTTAATTCTCTTCTTATATCGTAAAAACTTTCTGGAGTCAATGGTTTTGTGAAAATATCTATAAGTTGGGCATTGGTAGGCACATACTCTAAGCAAATCTCATGCTTTTCTATGATCTCTAATAAAATGATATCTAATTTTAATATACTTTGTATGAAAGTATAAAATAGGATTTTTGGTCAACCAAATAGCATTTGTATTGCCACACCTTATAGGAATGTCCTTATAACTAAATCAGTAATCCTAAAGTTGTTGTTTCATACAAAGTAACTTTGCATAACAATTTCTACTACAATATACTCAGCTTCTATAGTGAAGAGTGCTACATAAGTTTGCTGCATAAAGAACTATGATACTAGCATATTTTGAAAATTTAACAGGTTCCACTACTACTATCAACTTTGTATGCTCGAAAGTGAGCATCTGAATATCCAACCAATTCAAAACCAGTTCCCTTCGGATAACAGAGCCCTAGACTTGGTGTATCAACTAGATACTTAAAAATTCATTTCATTGTAGTTAGGTGTGATTATTTTTTATTTGATTGAAATATAGTACATAAACATATATTAAATAAGATATCAGGCCTAGATGCAATTAAGTAAAGAAGGGAACCAACCATACTACGATAGAATTTTTGATCTATAGGTTTACCCATCTCATCTTTGTCCAACCTTGTTAATGTGCTTATGGGTATGTTTGCAGCTTTAACCTCTTCCATTTTGAACTTCCTGAGCATGTCCCTAGTATAATTGGATTGACATATGTAAATTTCATCATCTTTTTGCTTGATTTGTAGTTTAAGAAAATAATTCAACTCACCCATCATGTTTATTTCAAATTCTGCTTGCATAATTTTAGAAAAATCTCTCCTTCAATATTTGAATTTTGACTATAATTGTGCCTTGATGTTCCTTCTCCCCCTTGCTATTCTAGTTACAACTTTTCATTCTTTTTTGTAACTTCATCTGCATCACTGTCTGTCTCTTTCCTTGGGGTTAATCTAAATTCATCAAAATTTATATGCACAAACTCACCTGAGTTTTCTTATTGAAAACTCTGAATGCTCTACTGTTAGAAGAGTAACCAAAGAAGATAGCTTTATTACTCTTTGGATCATTGTTTCTAAGGTTATCCTTCCCATTGTTTAGTATATAACAAATGCATTTAGAAGAATGAAAATATGAGATATTCAGTTTTCTTCCTTTCCAAAGCTCATAGGGGGTTCTTTAAAATTTCTCTAATGGTAACCCTATTTAACACATGACAAGCAGTGCCGACTGCTTCTTTCCAGAATCTTTTGGATAATTTGCTTTTATTCAACATGGTTCTTACAATTTCCTAAATTGTCCTATTCTTTTTTCCATAATTCCATTTTGTTATGGAAATATAGGGCATGAAAAGTTATAGAGAATTTCTTTTTCTTCACAAAAATTAACAAACTTTATATTTTCAAATTCACCTCCATTGTCACTTCTAATTGAGACAATTGACATTTTCTTTTTATTTTAGAGAAACTTTGTAAAAGTAAAAAATATAGAAAATGCCTCATCTTTGCTTACTAATAGGATTACCCACGTGATCCTAGAGTAGTCATCTATGATGACATACATATAGCTTTCCTCACCAAGACTTACAATGTCAGATGGTCCAAATAGATCCATGTGTAATAACTCTAGTGGTCTAGATGTAGACACTTCATTCTTTGGAGAAAAGGATGTTTTAGTCTATTTTGACATTTGATAAGCTTTACAAATCTAGTCCTTATCATATTTCAGCTTTATTAGACCATTCACCAACTTTTCTTCCAAAGGGGTTTGATATTTGACATATTAATATGTCTTATACTTGTGTGTTACAACCATGGATTATCATTAACAACAATAAGATAGTTTCCTATAATTTCATCTAGATGGACTAGATATATGTTTCCATGCCTTTTACCAATGAACAATAAATTTCCATCTACAGTCTCTATCACATAATTAACTAAGACTCAATAAGTTATGCTTAAGATCATCAACATATAATACATCTTCAATGCATATATTGTATAAATCATAAATTTTACCTATACCCTTGATAAAGCCTTTATCATCGTTGCTGAAGGCAACTATCCCTCCTTTTATTAACTTCATCTCCTTGAAAAGGTTCTTATTTTCAATCATATGTCTTGAGCATCCACTGTGCATGAACCACGCATTTCTAGTTGTAGCTGTAAAACTTACCTACAATCACAAACAAGGCATTCTTCTTACCTCTTTGGTACCTAAACAGTGATTCCATTTATGCTAGTGATTTCATATGTTGGAAAGAACTATGCATTTTCCTTGGTCTCCACTTTAATCTAGCAACTCTTCTTTGCAACTTTCTAGCATAGCAATCAGATATTTTATGTCCTTCTCTATTGCAAAAGTGATATTTGCCAAGAATTTCTTTTAGTGCTTGATATGCCATTGGTTTTCTCACCCAAGAGTGTTCTGTAAACTTTCTAATGTTAGGACAGTTTCCTGTCTCTTCAATGAGGTTCATACTCCTGGTCCACCCATTAAATTGTATATTTTCTTGTGGTGCTTAACCACTTGATTTTTCACAACCAAGTCCTCTTTTACTATTTTATCCAGTCATACATAAGAACTTGGTCACTAATTCTCTTAGGTTAGAGAATTTGTTTAACATACTATTTAATATTTTTATCTCCTTTCTTAAGTCTCCAACTTCTTTTTGAAGAGATAGAATATTTCTACAAGAATGACTTTGACTTTGACAATAGCATCAAAGTGTTTCTTCTTTTGGGTGAATTTTAGTCCAAAAGTTTCAAACTCATTAAAGAGATAGTTATATGATTGTTGTAATTTACCAAGCTCATTGCATTTACTATAGCCACTAGTGGAGCTTGAAAAATCAAAAGAATAAGAATATTAAGAATTTACCTCAGTTTTCAATCCGTTTGTGCATTGATCTTTGGTGGAGATATGGTTTGTGGACTTATTTTCTATATGAGCCCTGCGTTAATTCTTGCCAAATTTCTCATTTCCTTATTATCTCTTCTACTGGAACTTGTGCTTGAGGACTCTTCATCGTTCATATACATTCCCTTGGCTTAGTTTCTAAATGGCCTTCTAGTTTATTTTTCTTTTGCCTTTTTTGCTTCTAGCTTCTCTCTCATTTAATTCTGCTTTTTCTTCATTTAGATACTCTGCAAACATGTCCAATTCCTTTGCATTTAAAGCATTTTGGCAAGTTTCTTCTTTTTTATCTCCTTTTCTTCTCTTCTTGTCTGGACTGCTTTCTTGAGGTATTTGCTACAAACTTTCTAAATTTTTTGGCATGCATGGTAACTTCATCTTCTGTTTGCAAAGTTGACTTGCTGCTATGTTCCTTTGTTGCTTTGAGAGCCATTACTTTCTTTTGTTTGATGGGTTCTTCTCTTTTATTTTTGATTAGCTCATGAGACATCAACAAGCTAATAAGATTATCAACTTTCAAGACATTCAGGTCTTTTGATTCTTCATTTATTGTGATCTTTTGGTTCTAAGATTCAGGCAGTGCTTGTAGAATCTTCATGACTTATTTAGAATTTAAAATTTTTCTTTCTAAACCTTTGAGAGCATTAGTAATCTTAGAAAAATGAGCATACATTTCAGAAATGCTCTCTCTTTTCCTTATCTTGGAGTTTTTTAATTCTCTTATAAGTATGTTCCTCTTAGTCTCCTTAACTTGGGAGGAACCTTCATAGATTGATACCAACTTATCTCAAATATCTTTAGTTGTGGTGTAGGATCATACTCTGTCAAACTTGGTTGCAAATAGGGCACAGCATAACGAGTTCATTGCTTTTGTATTATTCTGGCCATTCATTGTCTCTTCTTTGTTCAAGTCCTAATGTTAATCCTAAGAAGGGTTATTCCTATTCCTATGGCTTTCTAAGAATCCAGTTCGCAAGCCATAATGAACTGTTTCATCCTCAATTTTCAATATTCAAAATTCATTCCATCAAATAGGAGTGGTTGGGTGGAGGATCGCCACTCGACAAAGATATAAGAAGAGGATGGAGATAAGTTTGCCATTTGAATCTTTACATATATTGTATAGGCTACTCTGATACCACTTATCAGGTCCCGTAGGTTGGGCACAACCTAAGAGGTAGGTTGGGCACAACCCAAGAGGGAAGGATGAATTGGGTTAACAAAAAATCTCAACTTAAACCCCTTTTATAACAAAGTCCCCTTTCGTAGTTCAATAAAAAATAATGCAAGCACTTAGATAATCAAACAGAGATTTTTATAATGGTTCAAGTTAACAGCTTTACTTTACTCTTCCAAGCACTTTCTTTTAGTAACTTAGGTTCCACTATCATATATAATGAAATACAACTAGTACACCTAATACTTTTCTTGATTCCAGCTTAAAGGGGGGATATAACACTTAATGCCTTAGCAATCTTCTTGATTTTTGCTCAAGGGATCATAAATACAAACTAAAAAACTAACTGCAAGACACAGTCTAATAGTTAAGAATGTTCTTCTTGAGCTTGGCCTCCAATTACTAACTCAAGATAATAACATAAATAAATAAAAGAAAAGTTTACATTTTAAATGTGTTTCTCTAATTCTTCAGGGGGAAGTCTTTATTAACTTTAAATGCAGTAGAAATTACTTTCCAAAAAGTAGTTGAGAGCCTTTAATGAATGACTGAAGGTTTTGGGCTTAAAGGCTTTCTATTGCTTGAGTAAATGAAGATTTGATCTCAGTAAATGCTTGTAATAGTTCCTTGAACATCCCAAAATGACTCCCTTTATAGCTGCATTTGAATTTCTGCCATTGGGAGAAGGCGGCGCTCATTTAATTCAAGGTAACATTCAAATTTTTGACCATTTGAATCATTAATCGATAGCAAGGCAACTACAATATTGACCACGCCATAAGCAATGTGGTAGGCGGTTGGGTGAACTAGCTGCGATAAGATCCCTAGTGAAAACTCCTGCACCAATGTCACTGGCCACTCTCAGGCGACTGTGATATTAGCTACTCTCCTTAAGAATCTCTAAGATATCTCAAAGATTTTAAGATGTTGTTGCTTTAGACCTTTTGAGTGAATCTAAAGTAAAACTTCAAAACATATGAAGTTCCGTGATTTCCTTAACTTGCATGTGCACGCTTTAGCACTTCTAAAGTAAGCTTTTGATTGTCTGAAACAATAACTTCATATCATTTGACATCGCAATTTTTGTATTTTAGCATGTCTAATGTGTAGCTTTAGATCATCTAAAATAGCATGAATTCATCAGTGCCATGCATACATATTTAACACTTCTAAAATGTTTTGCAAACTTGCTTCAGCACATCTAAATTGGATTTTTAACATCTGAAATGATTTGTATCTTCCACCTAAAGTTTGAAACATGGTTTGAAACATCTGAAATAAGATTCCATCTTCTGAAGCTTTGTTCTTTCTAAAGAACATCTGAAATAAGTCTAAGGTCCTTACTTCTACTTCTTCTGAAGATACTTTTTGGGTTATCGTTAGACTTTATATATTCTTGACTTGCTTTGCCTGTATCTGAAAACTTCTGAAACATTGAATTCTTCATCTAAACATACCTTAAAGTTGTTTTCAGATCATGTGATAGCTTTTGTATGTTCTTCTCCTCTAAAACTTGTTTGTTCCTTCTGAAACCCAGAACACTTTTTTTTGAGATTCTAATACCTCTTTTGAATCTGAAAGTTTTCCTCTAAAAGTAAATTATGAAGTAATTTCTAAAAGTTGGAATTACTTCCCCTAAAACTCTACCACTTTAGTTTTGAAGCCTTCTCATCATTTGGAATCTAAAATCTTCTTCTTTTGAATTATTTTCTGTAATATATTGGCTTGTTCTTCTTCTAGAACTATTTTTGCACTTTTAAATCTTAACAAACTTTTCAATATTTCCATTAATCAAATTTTATTATCATCAAACTAAATGAGTGGAGCTAACACTTGGCACCTATTCTACTCTCTAGGGTATCTCCAACCTTCGATGCCACTAATCACATGTGGAATCACATCTTTCTGGGTTTTTAGAGATCACCAAGAACTCTTACACCAATTGGTTTCTTTGAACTTACAAGAAACTTTATATTATTAGTTTTGCTGAGCTTACTAATATACTCTTATAATATACCTCTACTGCAAGGATCCCCTTCCTTGTGGTAGAAAACTTAAAAACCAAAAGTAAAGATTATGTAATACAAACTTTAATTGGGCATAGATATACATAACTAAGCCCAAATGTCAAGATTAAGCAATAACTTTATAGTGACTAAAACTCTCTTGAAATGGATTTGATATGGTTTGAAGCTCATTAATCATTTGAGCGCCTTGGAATGAATGCAATTGGAGACTTGATTGAGTTTCTTGTAATTGATTCATTTTTATCATTTAGAACCCTTAAACTTCTTCTTTTTATCTTTCTTCAATACTTCTATTTATAAGTTCCAAAGAGACTCTTGAATATTTTGAAGAGGACCGTTGTAATCTAGTCATTAAAATGTCATAATAATTTTTTAAATGTTCCAACTATAAACCTCTGTAGACATAACCTTTCATCTATTGAAGAACTCTGTAGACGATCACTGCTCTGAAAAACTTTATAGGTCTCCTCTATCAAGCTTCTATAGAATACAACCTTTATAGAGAGATCTATAGACCTTTGTAGGGTCTCTATAGACCTTTGTAAAAGTCTCTACAGACATATGTTGTAATTTGGAGCACCTAGTAGATAATGAGTGCTACAAACCTCTATAGCCTTAGGTTTTCCTCTATAGCTCTCCTCTATTGGTCTAAAACTTAATAGCACTATTTTAGTGGCCCTGCCAAACTTATGTAGCCCTACTCATCTCCTCTATAGGTCTCCTCTATTACTCAAAATCTTAATACCATTTATTAGCTTAAGTCATTTGTAAGTTTTGTTGTCTTCAAAACTACACACCTAAACTCAACAATAGTTTTCAAAGGAAAGAATTAAAAATATCGTTGAGTTTTAAAATTACATTCCTATTTACAATAATTAAAGGTGCATTTGTATTTTTCTTTGAAATAATGAATAGTAGATCAAAGATTATATATACATATATATAAAGTTATTAAAAAGGGTTAGGTCAAGTTAGTCAAGTTGCAACCATGTTAATCTAACCCTAACCCTATTTTTAAATCGGATTGTATCTTTTAACCCAGCCTAACCCTTTAGGTCAAAAATGGTGTCCCAACTATGATGCAAATTGGCTCTGGTTGACCCAAACTAAAGATTAACCTAACCCTATTTAGTACCAGGTTAGGACAACCCTTTTGGCTAAGTGGGGTGGATTGGGTTCGAAATTCTGACCTAGATATACAATCAAGTCAGGATAGGCTAACAAGGTAAAAAACTAACCCAACCTAACCCATAATAATAATAAACATAAAAAAGAAAAAACTACACCTCTCCTAAATACCCTATCTCATTATCCCAAATATGCTAAATTTTAAACAAGTTGTCACCACTATGCACTTTCTCCTCAATGCGATAAGAGTAGTCACTTGTTGCTATCACATGCCAACTCCACTCTCCACACTCTTCTTCCTCAACAACATCCCATTATCCCATTTCTTACACAACACTATAGTGAAAGCCACCTATTGCCTCCCATTATCTGAGAAGTCACCTGTTGTTGCCACCTCCTATCTCCACTCTTCATGTTCTTCTTCCTCAATGCCATTCCATTGTCCCATTTCTTCATCAACATTGTAGCCAAAGCCACTTGCTACCATGAGCAGCATCTTTCTACATCTGGAGACTATCGACACCTGCAAACCCCAAAAGTTGCAAATGCTTGTAACAACATCTTCCTTGACATTGATGGCTAACCCAAGGCATTAGCCCAAATTATTGTATTTTCTTTCTATTTTCTATTTAGAATTGCCATATCATGAGTGAGACTAAGATTTCAAGTGGATATGAACTAAGCTAGGGTGAGACCAGTTACTAATAATTCTGTGGGTTTTGCCACATTGATTGATAATTTATAGGAAAAAATAAACAAAAAAATATAAGAATATAGCAAAAAAGATCGAGTATTTATATGCATCCCCTATATCATTAGATCAGTTATGAGTATAAATCAGTTATATTATCACCAATTAGGCATGAAGAATCAATTTTAGGTTAATACTAATCCATGAAAGGATTTGAAGTCAATTTCCTAGAAAGCAACTACTAGTTAACAACTCCCAATGTGGATTTTTAAAATAATGGCAATTTGAAAAAAATGAAGTTATTTAACATATTCAGGAAACATGATTTGATTCACATTAATGAATTGGTGGCAGTCTCAATTTTCAAAATAGATAAAGAAGAAAATTTACTTATTACTTATAAGTTATAGTAGTAAATTTATAAATATAACATTAATATGAATTTAGCTTAATCGGGATTACATTGAATTTAAGAAATGTAGAAATATCAAGTTATCAACCCAAATTATTAACTCGAACTTAACCCAAATTCAACCCATACAATAAAGGTAGGGTTAAGGTTGGAATGAGGTTAACCCAACCCACCATATATATAGGATTGGGTATAAGTTTTTATAAAAAAGGTTAGGGTTGGGATGACCCAACCTAGTATGAACCGACCTAATTTGCACACCTAGTCCCAACCCTACCTAAAATTCAGGTTTGAACTTTCAAGTTTAGATTGACTTGACTCAATTTGCACCCTTAGTTGAAGCTAATGGTTTCACATTAAGATCATAATATACCATCTTTCAAAATTGTCAATTTTATTCCCATTTTAAAACTCTTTTTTAATTAATCCAAAGTATTCATCTTAAAGAGAACAACATGATCGACATCCTTGTAAATTTTATGCCAATCCGATGAACCATTCAGAAGACCAAAAAATGGATGTCTATGGTTTGCTTCTTAGTCCCTCATGCAAATTACACATATCATGGGGGCTAGTGCATGCACACCAACAAGCGCACTATTGCCATGTACAACTTTTCTACCATCCTCAGAGCCTTTAATAAGACTTATTTTTAGATTTATGGCTTATTTTATAAAAAATAATAGGCCTACAAAAATAAATTAAGTTTAACTATTCTTATATAAGAGGTTTATTTACCAATTTTGATAGATAAATCATAAGTAGCCGAAAGGATGTTTTTTTGCTTCTCAAATTTTTATATTCCTAAAATATCCATATATAATATATAATTATAAAATATATGCACTTTCTTTTGTGATTTGAAGATTAATGGACATTTAAATTACCTTTTATTAAATTTAATTTTCACCTATTTAAACAAAGTTGAAAAACATTATATTTTTTCAAGTTAAAATTTATCTACTTTAGTTTTATATATTTATTTGTCAAATTAAAATTTAATTTTTTTAATATATTTAATTTTTTTAGTTATATTATCTAAATTAATATTTTATCAATTAAACCTAATACTTATAATATAATTTTAATCTTTTATTTATAATTATAGTATTTAGCTTTTGCTATATTAAAAAATATAATAATTTTAATTTATTTATTTCAACTTGTTTAAACAAATTTTACTTATTTAACTAGAGCGGTTTATCAGTGAGGCGTGAATTGACAAGTTGCAAGTGGATTACCTGCAGGTAGGGTTGCAACTTAACCCAGCCTGCCGAACCCAAAGTTCAATAGTTCTCAAACCTAGATTTCCCCAACCCAAGTCTGAAGAACTCTAGCTCAACCCAAACTCAATTTAAAAATTATCCAACTTGTGTTGGGGTCAACCTGAACTCGATATGCATTTGAATATATATATATATATAACATTTTACACTTGAATGCCCCCCTTCTTCTCCCTCCCCACTAGCTACTACGACACTGCTGCCACCCTTCTCCCTTCTGCTATTGCTTGCTGGCTGTTGTGAGCCTATGAAAACACCGATACCATTGTCCTTAGCGTCAAGAAAAAATACACCGCCAAACTCCAAGACTCCAAGTCTCTCACTCTCTCTCGTTTCTTTCATCATGCTCCTATGTCTTACCATTCAATGGTTTATTGGCCCTAATTAATATTTCTTTCTTCTTGTGTGCCTCTTCTTTTGCAAAGGTTGCATTATTTTTTTTCTTTTGAACTTGCGATGGTTTGAATTCTCTGTGATTTCTTATATCTTGTTGCTTCTTGAATCTCAGTAATCTTGAAAATAGCAAAATCTTTCCTTTTTGCTTTTTTGTATTTTATACACTAATGGGACATTGTGCTTTGTGAGATGCATTTGTGCCATATGTTGATGGATTCAAAGTATTAGACAGAGAAGGTGACTGGGGGTTTAAAGAAATGTTGAAATCAAAGTCAAATTGAACTACAATAGCTAGGATGTGAAGTGGAGCTTCCATGCTTTCCCCCTTCTTGAGTTTGGCATCATGGAACTGGTATTTGGGGAGAACTTGTTATGACTCCAAATACTAGTTTTGTGGTGACTATTTGTTGGAAAAGCCAAAAAAATTGGATGTAAGATGATCACCTAAAAAGTAATCAGATTCAACTGTAGGGAAACAGTAAGAAAGCTAACAAAGGAAGTGGTGTTTACAATTCTGCCATTAGTAGTAGTTATTTCATAAACACATTATATAAATGATCATCATGTTTATTAGTTGGATTTAGTGAATGCATTACATTTGTTTATTTGCTACATGTGAATCATCCTCACTTGTGTAGTTGTGGGTTATGAACCTTCAATGTAGCATATTGGATGGCAATGGGATTCCTTTCTTATTGATTTATTCCATTGCTAGCAATAGATTGGGTTAATTAGCAATGTGGAACATTTTCTTCCAATTTTTGAAATGATATCAAAGCTCTTACTTGTGTTATTTTGTTATGATTAACACATAAATGTCTAATTATATTTATGTTTTATGAAAATTATATTTTAGGTAGTCAAATATAGAGGATGTTGATGTTGAGCAAGAAATTAATATAGAGGAAGAGATTAGTAGTAAGCCAATTCAAAGTGTCCCAACACCAATAAATTCAAATACCATAGATCTTACAAAAGGTTCAGATGCAAATATTCCTTCAAGTAAGAAGAAAAAGGCATAAAAAATTTCATCACTAGTATAGGTTGATTTTCAAAGGATATGTGATAAAGAGGGGAAAGTAGAGCATGTTGTTTTTAAGTATTGTAAAATTAAACTTAAGTATCCAAGCACTCAAGAAACAAGCACATTGATAAGACACTTAAGTTTATACAAGTACAATACAAATAAAAGAGATAAGGGTCTAATTATTGCCATTCACAACAACATCATCAGATGATAATGGCAATTTATCTAATTGGAAATTTGACCAAGAGGCTTGCAAAAGAGCAATGACACGAATGATTATTCTTGACGAATTGCCATTCAAATTTGTGGAGAAATAAGGGTTTAGAGAATTTTGTAAAATTGTGTAGCCACTCATTAAGAATATTTCAAGAACTACTATTGTTAAAGAAGTTTTTAAAATATATAAATTAGAGAAGGCTAAATTACAAAAGTTATTTTGGGAAAGCATTCAAAGGGTAAGCTTGACAACAAATTTATGGACTTCAAATCAGAATATTGGGTATTTATATTTAACTACTAACTTTGTTAACTCTGCTTAGAAGCTTCATAAGCATATCATCAAGTTTTATATTATTCCTTTACCACACACTGGTGAAGCCATCTCTTCTACAATTGAATTTTGTTTGGATGCTTAGAAAATCAAATGAGTTTGTACTATTACTATTGATAATGCATCATCTAATGATGTTGCGTTAAATACTTTGCAAACAAATTTAAGAATGAAAGATGGTTTGCTTGGGGATGGTGACTATTTACATGTCCGTTGTATTACAAACATTTTAAACTTGGTTGTGAAGGAGGGAACAAATAAAATTAAGGATTTCATATCTCGTATTTATAACATTGTAAAGTAGGTAAAAAGTTCTCCTAATAAAGAACAAGCATTTGAAAGATCATGCGAAAATGTTAGAATTTCAACCAAAATGTCTTTATGTTTGGATATGTTAACATGTTGGAATTCAACATACCTCATGTTAAAGCATGCTTTATCCTTTGAGCAAGCTTTCAAGCATCTTGGATCTGATAGTGATGCCCTTCGAAGTACCACCCCTCTTCTTGAAGAGGATTGGAATCATAAAGTACTTTGTGACTTCTCAGGCATATTTTTTGTAACTACTGAGATGTTGTTGAGTACCAAGTATATCACTCCATCCCTCCATTTTTGTTATTTTGACAAGATCTAAAACACATTAAATTCACTCTTAGCTATGCAAATTGACCCTTTCCTTCTCATATGGGCAACAAAATGAAAGAAAAGCTTCATAAGTATTACGATTTTGTTGATAAGTTTAATATCTATTTGCTTATTACTTTTATCTTGGATTCATGATACAAGCTTGATTATATACATTGGTCCCTTAAAAAAGTTCTCCCAATGAATGATGCTTCTGCAATATCAAAGATGGTGTATGATAAAATGGTTACATTATATATAATTTATCAAGTTGAGGCTTCTTCTACATGGTCTTCATCCCAAGGGAGTGTTTCAACATTTGTTTTTTCTGTGACTTCCATTGATGATAAGAAATATAAGGAATACATGCATGAAAAAGAGTAGGATAGCTTTGATTCTAGCATGTTTGAAGTTGATGCCATTTGATATTTTTGGCATAGTGGTCTACTGCTACAAAATACAAAATATTAGCATATATTGAAAGAAATATTTTGGCTATTCCTATTTCTATAGTAGCATCTGAATCTGCATTTAGCACAGGAAGTCATGTTCTTGACTAATATCGTAGTTCATTGACTCTAATGTTGGTTGAGTGTTTGATTTGTACTCAAGATTGGTTAATAGTTGCACCAAATGATCCAAAATATGAAGAACTCATCGATCAATTAGATAAATATGCTAAAGGTAAAAGATATTTTGTTATATTTTGAATTATTTTTCATACTTTTAATATAATGTTTGAATCATATTTGTAATTTTTTTTCAAAGGAAGCTGAAAGTATTTTCAATAACTTCCTCCTCTATACCTTTTCTTCCACTAAATGATTAAGATACTAGAGCTTTAGTTGTATTATTGAATACGTTTTATTCTTAAATCTTATTATACAATGTAACATCAAATTTTTGATATTTTCTTTTACGAAAAAAGAGTTTAGCATGATAGAGTTTCAAGGCAAAGCATTGAGATTTGGGATATTTTATTTATAACACATTCGGGTATTTTCTTTTGGTTGGTATTATTGTGGACCTATTGTTGAATGATTATGTCATTGATTGTTGTGGACTTGTGGTCTGATGATTATATATTTGATTGTGATTGAATATGTAAGGTTTTTATTATAGTTAGATATAAATGTTTATGTATATGGTTGGATGTTTATCTTTGATCATGCAATAAGTTGTTTAAGATTCAGAATACTTCTCCCATACAAGAAAATGTGTTCAGGGAAACAGGTAAGAATTCTATTTCCTTTCCAGAATTACCTTTAATATTAGATCATTTTAGAAGGTATCTATTTTTGAGCCATTGGTTGCATCATTACACATCCCTAATTAGTCAAATGCTCATCAACTCACTAATGTGGTTATGAACTAACAAGTGTTAGTTTTTCCTAAGCAATCTGATGGTCATTAAATCACTAATATAGCTAAGGAAACCTTGTCCCTCCCATCCCCATGCTTGAAGAAGCGATGTTTACCACTCATCTTTCTATCTATTTTTTTTATTTTAGGAAATTGCACTTATGTAAGCAGCAGTTGGAGTGGATTGGCTGGCCCAACCATTCTCTATTACACCTTTTGATTTGAATTTATGTCTTTACCCCATGGTTTGGATCTAGGCTTGAGGTTTTGTTGTAAGGGATTATTTGGCAGCATTTTCAATTCTAAAGTAAAAGAAAAATGTTTGTCTATAAATCTCTAATGGACTATTTGGTTCTGGAAAAGTTCATTCTGTAGTTTTATGTTTTCATAAGGAATGACAAAATTGACCTAATACTTTAAACTTCTTGAACAGGTATAGCATGCTATCAACTTTTTTTTCATTCTCTCCTTTGGGGAATATCAAGTTTTGTCATACCTCAGAATGAATCATGGAGCTTTTAGCTAAATGAATCTCGTATTTCCATTCCCATTAGCTTTTATCTAGAATGGTACTTGACAGCGATTTTTCATTTGAACTTTTGTAATAGATGAATTGCGGAACTTCCAAAGATAGGTCTAAGTTTCCATAGATCATTTTGGATGTCATAAATGAATTGGTCCTCATCTCTTCTAAGTTTTCTGATTTCTGATAATCTTATTCAAGTAGAATGTCATTGTTGATAGTTGTTTTCTTAAATATATTCCTTGAACACTTTATTTATTTTCTCTATCTTTTATCTTTGGATCATTTTGTAGCCATAATGTTGTCCTTGCAGCCACAGATCACTTTTCTTCTAGTTAGTAAAGTCAGAAGGTTTCATCAGGAACCAGGTTTTGCCAGCCACTAGAATTATAAAGTCAATAGGTTTCAACTCTTTTTTATATCACTTCCTATGGTTTAACAACATTCCACAGTTAACTACCTTGTTGTTTGTGTGATTGTTGTTAACTACCTTGTTGTTTGTTAACTTTCTTGGAAATATAATGCCAGGGTAAGCAAATGAAGAGATGGTTGGTTCTAAGGGACCTATTTGGGATGTGTCAAAGTAGGATCCTTGTTTGTAATGTTGCCAAAAGACTCAAAAATGGACAGGAAGACCATTCTGATTGGGAATTAGTCGATCAGTTTGGATCAATTTTGGTTTGGGGATGTACATTTTTTTTTCTTTCAGTTTAGTCTTATGTAAAAGATGTATATTTTTAAATCAAGATTTATGATTTAATTCTCCATAATCATTGTGTTAACAATATCATAATCGGATTGGGATTGAACTGGTTGTAAGTCTGGTCTAGTTTAGCTGTCAATACAAATAAGATTTAAACTAATTAATTCAAATTTGAGAATTGAGGTATCCTTTGTTCTCAATAGGTGGTACATTATTTTTTATGTATTGAGTGATTTGAATTTAGCTTAGGATAGTTTTTCAAATGCTTAGTGGTATAACATTAAAGTAGAAATGTTGAGCATTGTAGAGTTGTGGCATTTTGGTTGATAGGCTCTCAATGTGCAATATAAAGCTTGTTTATTTCAAACTTTCGCTTGTCATGATTGACATTTTTTTTTGTTTCATCTACTCAAATTCCAACCCGAAACTCAACCTGAGCTCGATTTTCAAAAATAGGTTAGGGTTGAAGTTTTACAAATAGGGTTAGGATTAGAGTTAAAGTTTTACAAATAGGGTTAGGATTAGAGTTAAAGTTTTACAAATAGGGTTAGAGTTAGGGTTAAGGTTAAGAGAAACCCAAGTTTCATGTACTGGAGCTGCATCCTTACTTGCGGGAGGTTTGGCAAGTTCATCAAGTGAGATAAATTACACGTGGTAAGGATTTTTAATGCTTTGCGATAGAAATCATATCGCTAACTTGGGCAAAGCGAATGAATTTAGTAAGTGGACCACTGAAAGTGTGTGTGTGTATTTAAATTATATAGGAATTAAGTAATCATAAATTAAGACTTATTTGAGTAAAAAAATTATATTATATTAAAATTATTATTTTCAAAATTAAACATATATATAATTATTTTAATCTCATTAATTATGGTTTATAATGTTATTTTAAAGTTTTATTAGGGTATAAATTAAGAAAAAATAAAAATTTAGTGATTTTTAAGTCAATAATTAATAAAAAGTTTAATATAACATCTATTTATATGTATATATTAGCTTTTATTTTTTATTATATTTTTATTAAAAAAATTAAATATAAAAATCTATTAAATGAAATGGATCTCGTTCATGTCATATGGCGTGCATAAGCACCACCCAAACCTCTCAAGGGCTTTGGTTCAATGATTAAAAGAGTGAAAAAGTGCTTTTTGGCCATGTATATGTTGTTTAGCCCAAAATGAAAAGCATTTTCTCCTCATTCCAAAAGCTCATTGTTTGCTATCAAAGAGAAGCTCAAATTTAGAGCTTTTTCAAGATAACTTTTGTGGTAGAGTAATAAAATAACAAAAAAGATTTTAATTTTTTTCTTTTATTCATCTTTTTACAACTTGCCATATATTTTCTTAATAAAGTAAATATAAAATGCATCTAAATAAAATATTAAATATATAAAAATAAAGCTATAAAAATAAATTTTAAGAATTTTAAAAATAATATATTTACGTATAATATAAAAGATAAAAATATATAAATATGGAATATATTAAAAATATATGGGGGAATTAAAATATAAAAATAGTTGGCCCACATGATACAATGAAACAATTTTAACAAGTTGATATTCACTTTTAAATTATTTAAATTTGTATTCCATATGAATGTTTAATTAAGATATTTTTAAATTTTTAGATAAAATAATAATAATAATATAAATAATAGACTTGAATTTCATATAATTATTGAGATTAACTCCAAATAATGCTTGACCATGAAAGTATTCGCCTTATATAGTATGGATATATATATTTATTTAGATATTATGTATCAATAAAATATTATATACACTAATATTATTTTTAATATTACAATTTTATGTAGTATATCTTCATAAAAAATTATATTCATCTTAATATACTTTTTATAAAATATTTTTTTGTAATTTAGATATATTATATAAAATATATGAAATAAATTTTCAATAATATCTATTATATTAATAAATATATAATATAGATATATTTCTTAAATATATTTTATATAAAAAATATATTTTTACTACTAAATAGATTAAATTAAGTAGTACTTTTATGTCCATATTTAGTAATTTTAATATCCAAAAGCATTTTCATTATTTTTAGACTAAACATAAAGATAATATTACTAGCACTTTTAGGCCAAACATTATACAACTTTTTCCTTGTAGTTCTTTTTATAAAGGCACTTTTATTAACAACCCAAAATTAACCACTAGGCTAATGAAGCCCTAAGCTCCTTTGGTCACTCATTTTAGAGGGTGAAAAGTGCTTTCAAGGAATAGAACATATTTATAAGGTGTTTGGGTGAAAATTTCAGCACACTTTGATGCACTGCAAAAGTTAAAATAGTGCGTTTTAGGAGAAGAAGAAAATTTATGCTTTTCTATGGACTTCTTGCGTTAAGACAAAATTACTCCTCTTCCCTTCTTTTAAAAAATAATATTGTAAGTATATAAAATTATATTTAAATATTTAGATACGATGTAAATATTGTCATCCATCAAAGTTTCAATTACTTTCTACCCAATAAGTTTTTTTACTTATCTATATTAATATTATTTTTTACATTATAAAAATAATTTTTATTTTTGTAATTATTTTTTATTTTAATTTTTTACAATGGTAATTAATTTTTAATATGGACAAGGTGCATAATATTATTTTTTTATATTATAATATTTATTTTTAACTAGTAAGCAATAAATCTCATATATATATCCAAAAAACTATTTTATAAGTTTAAATTATTTTAAAAAATATAGTAGGAATAACTTTTTTTCATAAAATGATATTATATTTATTTAGTGTGTAGCTTAGATTCTATGTAGAAATTTTATTGCAATTTAGATTTTGTATATATATATAGTTTTATCATATATGTATATTAATATTAAAAATATTAAGTATTTTTCTTTTCTTAAGCTAACAATGTACATTGAAAATATTTTATTACTAGTACTTATTTTAAATCTTAAAATTTGATTTACATATTATATTATTTGCATAATTCTTTTAAATATAACTAAGGATGAAGTTAAAGCATAATTTTTTAATCCTTTTTTCTGTCATTTTCATAATAAAAATATTTTTGTCATATTATAGCTATACAAATATATAATATCAAAAATATTTTTACTTCAAATATTTTTTATTAAAGTTCTATTTAAAAAAGTACTTTTTAAAAATGTACTTAACTTAACATGGCCAAACATAGCCTAATAAGTGCTTGTTTGACTTGTGTTTTGGGTGAGCAAAAGTACTTTTAAACTAACAATTGCACTTTTGAAATAAAATACCACCGTTTGGCTAAAATATCGAAGTACGATTTCATTGCCATGAAAGCTGATTTATGACATTTTGGCAGAAGCTTGGATTTAGAGCTTTCCCTTGCACCTTATATGCTTTTCTATTACCAAAATAATACCGTAAAAATTCCATTTCCATCCCTCACTGTCTCTAGTGATGGAGACCGGGTCGATGATTGCTTGCCTTGCTGGTCTTGCCAACAGTGGGAATTCCCTCTGCCTATGACGGGAACAACAAAGAGCAAAGACAAAATTAGAAAAAAAAAACTCACAAAAAAAAAGAAAAATAATTGCATCTACATTGAAAAAAAGTAGATGAGATTATATACACAACCAACATACAAAATAAATTTCTTTACAAGTTTTGCGTTTTAATTCACATGTCGTACACAAATAGGTAATATGCAAAAATATATTTGAAAACGTTTATGCGGAAACAAAAGCAACATCAGTTCGTGAATCAACATCCACCATCTCCATACACTAGTTTGCATCTCCTGTCTGTATCTTATACCTTTCTTCACCTATGTAATTACCCAATCCACAAATTTCTCAATTCATCTTCGCTTTCCCTCATCAACAATTTTAGCGAAATCAAGAACAAAATACACTCATTAAACATCCCAGGTCTAAATTTACTGCACCGAGGCCTTGATACGGCAGCAATCACCCTTTGCTCTTGCATCAACTCCCCGGACTTTTCTCATCTCTTGCATCTTTTGGAAAAGTTGCCTTGCTCTTCAAATTCCCGCCTGCTCGACCGAGCACGAAATCCCACATAGCCCACAGCCTTGTGGTCTTAGCTGTGATGGTCAAATGCTTCATGGCCTTCGCCTCACCTAGCCGACCACTGGTCGCTTTTGGCAGGCCCGCTGGCCTAACCATGTTTAAATCCAATTTTCTTTTTCCTATTTGCATCTATTGTGTTATTAAGACCGGACCGGCGGTTGAACCCGTAGGATGTTTGGTTTATAGTCTAACTGGTTTGACTGGCCAGCTTAACTGGTTAAACCAATTTTTTATTTTTTTTAAAGAATTTAAAAAAATAATAAAGAATAATTTAAAAAATCTAAACTATAATATAAATATAACTATATAGATCATTTGTATAATATTTTACTATTTTAACTTTTTTATTATATTAATAATATTCAAAATTTTCAAAAAAATTACTATTAAATCAAACACCAGGCTAAACCTAACCGACTCACGGTCATACCAATCTGACCGGCTAGTACGATCCGGTCTAAGAACACGTCTTCCATCAATCACCCTTTAAAAAGCAAAGCTCTTTTAGAGAAAACTAACACTTTAGTCCTCTCGTTTTAATTTCTACCAATTAAATTATCATAATGCATTAAAATTCTATAACAAAAACTAGAGCATCACACATATTGTGATTTCTCTTTCGTCGTATTTTTGTTTTTCAAATTGCTGTGGAATTTTCCAATGTGATCATGCGTTGGGGCTATTAAAGGGCTGGTGAAGGGAGAAATGGGGGCAAGAGCACTGAGCACATGGGTGAAAAAGAGTATACATCCCTTCAGGATCTTGACCCTTAGCCGTGCATTAAGATGGATCCACCGCATTTTTTGGCTCGGCCCGCATCAAAGATCAGATCCCTCCTTGGAATACATGGATTTGATCGAGAATCTAACAACCTAAATTTAAGCTGCTGGCAATGGTCTTATATTTACTAATTTAAAAATTTTTAAAATGAAAACCATCTAAATAAGATAATCCCATGAATCACACTATATAAAATGAGAAATGATTCCAAGGTACCAATTGTACCATGCAACCTTATTGTTCTCACATCTAAGCTGTCGATTGTGCTTGCCTCCATAATTTTTTTCATAATATCAAAAATGGCCTTAACAGAAAATCTTTATAGATGATAACAAAAAAAAATTCACTGGATTATTTGAAAATACATTCTTATGTATTTAAGACTCATCTACGCTTTCGATTGAAATGATTTTGGACATCTTGATTAAATAAAAATAGTTTCAAGCATGCTGGTTAGATTAACTCTTATTAAAACTTCACC
Source organism: Pouteria campechiana (assembly GCA_036873735.1). Lineage (NCBI taxonomy): Eukaryota > Viridiplantae > Streptophyta > Magnoliopsida > Ericales > Sapotaceae > Pouteria > Pouteria campechiana. Next base: position 39,763 of record JAYJMB010026505.1, read on the forward strand.
GCCTATGAAAAAACCAAAGCCCGCAGGCTTCAACCGATATCATAGAATCAATACGCAAAAATGATTAAAAAAATTAAATGTTTATCTTAAAAATATTATGCAGTCCATATTGTCGGCCAATCCGCCTAAACGTTTTCTACTTTCAACAGGTCTTATGTTAACATCTTGGTACGTAACTTCGTCGGCTTTACACGAATTTGCGTGTGAAATCCGCGTATGATCGTGGCCATCCAACTGGTGGGTCCAGCTTTCTCATTAGCTTCTTCATCTAAGCTCAAGCTACGGTTGATATTCCATCAGCGTTGGCAGTGTGATGTGGCCCACCTATCAGTCCTTACCGTTTATCATTTTAATCCTGAGCAACAAGACGTAAACCAATGGACGGCCCAGATCTCACCTACGCAATTAGTGGGACCCACAGCGTAAGCCTCCCTCGCATCGCCCACGCAATCCGCGTAGAGTTTCACCCTTTATAAGGCGGCTGCGATTTTAGATCTTACAGTGACAGGGAAAAAAAGAAAAAAAAAAGAAAAGAGATATAAACCCTGCAGCTTGAGACCGAAAGAGAGAGGAGCTGGACGACGACGATGGGGAAGAAGGAAGGTAGCGGCTCTTCGAAAGCTAGGGAAGGAGGCGGGGCTGCTCCCAAGAAGAAGATGTCTGTATCGGCCATGCTAGCCACCATGGATCAGAAGCCTGACAAACCCAAATCCTCTTCATCTTCCTCCAACAGGCCCAAACCCAAATCCAAGCCCTCCGCCTACACCGACGGCATCGATCTCCCTCCCTCCGATGACGAAGACGACGAGGTCCTTGATGTCGCCGGCGAAGAATCCTCCGAGGCTCCGTCGCAGCCCTCCAGGCGGGCCTCAAGGGCCTCCGCCACTCCCCTTGGTGAGGCCGCCATCACCGACAAGGAACTGAAGAAGAGGGAGAAGAAAGATCAGATTGCAGCTCTGGCTGCCGAGCAGGCTAGGAAGGAGGCGCTCCGTGATGATCGGGATGCTTTCACTGTCGTGATTGGGAGCAGGGCTTCGATGCTTGATGGGGAGGGCAGTGCTGCCGCTGTTGATGCAAACGTGAAGGATATTACCGTGGAGAATTTCTCTGTGTCTGCCCGCGGCAAAGAGTTGTTAAAGAACGCATCTTTGAAGATCGCTCATGGAAAAAGGTACGGTCTTGTGGGGCCCAACGGCAAGGGCAAGTCGACGCTATTGAAGCTTCTTGCTTGGCGGAAGATTCCTGTACCAAAGAATATCGATGTGCTCTTGGTGGAGCAAGAGGTGGTTGGTGATGACAAGACGGCGTTGGAGGCTGTTGTTTCTGCGAATGAAGAGCTTGTGAAGCTTCGTCGGGAGGTGGCTGCGCTTCAGGAATCGTCAGCTGATGCGGCAGGTGAGAATGGAGATGGAGATGATGACACAGGTGAGAAGCTTTCGGAGCTGTACGAGCGGTTGCAGCTGATGGGTTCTGATGCGGCAGAAGCACAGGCATCCAAGATTCTTGCTGGTTTGGGTTTCACAAAGGAGATGCAAGCACGAGCCACGCGGTCTTTCAGCGGTGGGTGGAGGATGAGGATATCCTTGGCTAGGGCCCTCTTCGTCCAACCAACCCTTCTTTTATTGGATGAACCTACAAATCATCTTGACCTAAGGGCTGTTCTGTGGTTGGAAGAGTATCTTACCCGGTGGAAGAAGACACTGGTGGTGGTATCCCACGACCGTGACTTCCTTAATAGTGTCTCCACCGATATTATCCATCTTCATGACGAGAAGCTATATTTCTACCGTGGGAATTTTCATGACTTTGAGACTGGATATGAGCAGAAGCGCCAAGAGAACAATAAGAAGCATGAAATCTATCAAAAGCAATTAAAGGCTGCGAAAAGATCAGGCAATCGGGTCCAGCAAGAGAAGGTCAAGGATCGTGCCAAGTTTGCTGCTGCCAAGGAAGCCTCGAGGAACAAGGCCAAGAGCAGGGATGATGATGATGGGCCACCACCAGAGGCACCCAAGAAATGGAGAGATTACAGTGTGGAGTTCCACTTCCCTGAGCCCACTGAGCTTACACCGCCACTTATGCAGCTGATAGAAGTCAGTTTCAGTTATCCTAATAGGCCTGATTTCAGACTTTCAGATGTGGATGTCGGTATTGATATGGGGACAAGGGTCGCGATTGTTGGGCCCAATGGAGCAGGTAAATCAACTCTTCTTAATCTGCTTGCTGGTGATTTGGTTCCTACAGAGGGCGAGGCTCGGAGGAGTCAAAAGCTTAGGATCGGTAGATATTCTCAACATTTTGTTGACCTGTTGACAATGGAAGAGACACCTGTTCAATACCTTCTCAGGCTTCATCCAGAACAGGAAGGAATGAGCAAGCAGGAGGCTGTCCGTGCCAAGCTTGGCAAATTTGGGCTTCCCAGCCATAACCATCTAACACCTATTGCCAAGCTGTCAGGGGGGCAGAAGGCACGTGTTGTCTTCACTTCAATTTCCATGTCTAAGCCCCATATCTTGCTATTGGATGAGCCTACAAACCATTTAGATATGCAGAGCATTGATGCCTTGGCAGAAGCTCTGGAAGAATTTACTGGAGGGGTTGTCTTGGTTAGCCATGATTCAAGGCTGATATCACGTGTATGCGAGGATGAAGAGAAAAGTGAAATATGGGTTGTGGAAGAGGGGACAGTGAGAAAGTTTCCTGGAACATTTGAGGAGTACAAGGAGGATCTGCAGAGAGAGATCAAAGCTGAGGTTGATGAATGAAACTCTATATGAGGTAGTGGGTATTTTTATATAATAACTTCTGTGCTTCTAGAGTTTTCCCTTGTTTTCTTTTTAATCAGACATTCTTCTTGGTATGTTGCCAGTCTTTACAAGTCATATGCATACATGCATATTGACCTTCAATATTGAGTTTGGTGCCTATTTCTTAAATATTGCGGAACCATGTTGTAACAGAGAAATTCTCTTTTTTCATGTGTTTATTTTTGAAAGAAAAAATTCATAACTATTAATGTGAGTGTAGATATTTCATTTCATCCATTTCCCTTCTCTGCAATTGGTTCAAATTCTATAGCTTTGGCTGTTGGGTTACATAAAGCAAAAAGATTTCATGTACATTTGTGGTCCATCTGGTAACAAGGGAAATTCGATATATTCCAATGGATTAGAGAGCCATTTTAGAGGAACACTTTCCTCCCATGCTTTTGTTTGGTGCACTGGATTGCATTGCAATTACCATCTCATGGGAATTGTTTACCTCCAAAGTCATTCGAATCTGCATACCTCCTAGAGGTTATATCTCACATTCCTTGAAAATGTCATTCCACCCAAAGTCACAATTTCGTCCCTTTTGGGGCTTGCCTGGTTGAAAGGATTTGTATTTCAGATTTCTAACAATTCAAATCTTATTGTTATGGGATTGCCTTCCATTTCAGAGCACCAAACTAGCCCGTAAATTTGACTACTCAAAACTGATGACATTTCTTCACCCATGGCGCTTTATTTATTTATTTGCCATTATTTAAAGCAGTGGTAATTGTTTTAATCGTTGACAGATTGATTCTACCTTGGAGTTGTTACAATTACTTAATAGCAAGGATGCTTAGTCATACTGTGTGGTGAGTTATTTAAACTATGTCTGCACAACAGGAATCCTTCCAGGGAGTAGATGTGATCTGTGTGTCTGACATATGGTATTTTTATTGTATTCTGTGCTGAATGGAGGTCCCAATGTCTTTAGTTATGCACAAGCGCATCTTCTGTGATTTCAGCACTTCCAATCTGTCCTATTGATCTCCAAAAATGTAGTTCCATGAACCCTTAAAATGTTGCAAAAAATTCACATGTGGCAGTGGTGAACCATTACCTCGGGAAATATTTTTAAGCATGAAATGGTTGGAATCTGGAATTAGTGAAGGATTGTGCAACTAAACGTAGGGCTTTAAGAAGTTAAGCATCATATTTTACTTTCTTGTCTTCCAAAATATCAACAGCAACTGGAGGCCCTAGATTTTTAATGTAGATACAATCCATTTTAACTTTGACCCTCATTTGCACAGTTATTCTTCCATTTTATCAAGGTGCAACTCATTGTTGTGAAAGGCCTGCCTAAAGTGCAAGGAGCCGGAAGGCATAGGTTGAGCGCCTCAGACTAGCTGGGGCAGGGTGCATTCAACAAGGCAACGTTGATGTGTCCCTTTTTTTTTGGGTGGGGTCCTTATGTGTTCATGCACCGATGGAGTATTAAAATAAAGGCAGTTGTAGCTCTGTCTTTAAGAAAGGGGGAAATGATTTGAGAGAGAGGAAAAAGAAAAAAAAAATCACTTCTTCAGTCAGTGGAGGAGTAAAAAATAAACATTGCTATTGGAATCAGAGCTCGGGCTTTTTCTTTCGCTATTGTTTTCTCCTTTAAGGTACCTTCTTCTACCTCATTCTCCTCTTTCTTCTTCCTCTCTTGAATATCTCCATTTGTGTCTTTCTTCGTTTTTTCTCAAATTTTTTTCCTTCCATCTACCACTAGGATTGTCATTTTTGAGATTGAACTTGCTCTGGATAGTTTCAATGACCAGGGCAATTAGCAACTCAGGTTTATACAACCTTGCCTTCTCTCTCTCAATTTTTTATTTTTTTCCTGTACTTTTCCTTTGAGTTTCATGAAAATTTACATGCTAACTACAAAGTGGATGGTTTGATTGAAAATCATTCTATTTTTATTGATGAGTTGATAAGCTATGAGTTGATTTCTTTGAAAGCATAAGTTACATCACATGAAGCATGAATAGTATGCATGATCTGGGGAGTATTACATGAGGAGGAATGGTCCAAATGGATTCAGGAGCTGGTTATGGAGGGCGGATTTATGTTGTATGAGTCATCCAGGAGGATTTCATGAATGAGTCATTTCAAGTAGAATTAGAATATGGACATTTTGCACATGAATGCATATTAATGGATAAATGTGATGAATGTTGATTTACAATGATTAAGATCTTTTCAGGATGAGAAGTTATGTTTTTGAAATGAATGATGGTGTCTTCTTTTAAGATGATGTTTTTTCAACTGTTTTCATGAAGAAACTTTTGTTTCCAGATAAATGATGTTTATCATTTTCTAAACATTATTTGAAAATGAATTTCATGATTAAAAGCTACACTTATTGGATAACTAGCTTATTTAGTTTTCAAAAACCGTAAATGTAAAAGATATAATAGATAGTACAATGGAAACTGTGGGATGAAAATGGATGCCAGTGGAAACAAAGATCTTTAGCAAGCAAAGATAATTGAGAAAGAAAGTAGTCGTGTGTTGTGAGATTTTTCATATTTGTTTTATTCCTGTAGATTATGAGATGTATAAAGTAATTGATTGATCTAGATAGTGAACTATGACATATTAGATGATTAATCAATTGATTTCTAGGTTTAATTTATTATATAAATATGAAAGTGTAGCTGTTCTCATTGAACGAAATTGAATCCTGATCTTGGTAGTTTCCTTGTGTGCTTAAGGGATGCACTCTTTGGTTTGTGGCTTGTGACATGTCATGTGCTTTATCCAGTGGAGCTTGGAACATGAAAAGATAGTTTTGTTGAACTCAAAGGTGCGGTTTTGATGATAACAACTTGTTTCTGACTTGTATTTAGAAGCTATCAAGTTTTGCTAAGTTTAGCAGCAATAGAGGAAGCGATAGAGGAAATTCCCAGGCTAGCAGAGGCCCATTCCACATGTTGGAACCAAGACAAAGTTTTAAGTTGGGACAGGAAGTGATGGAGGTAGTTGGCTAGCTGATATAGGCCTCACTGGCTCACGAAAACTCTGAAAATTGGGAATTCTCAACAGGGATGGACAGAGGAAGCAACAGGGGAAGTGATAAGGCCTGTCCACCTTCTTGGAAGCATGGGTTTGACAAAACAGAGGCATTGGACAGAGGAATAAATAGAGTCCTGTCCACCAATGGAGGAAGCAGAATGGACTGTCGGCCTCCAAAGGTCAATTTTGATAGTTTTTTCAAATAACTGTTGGAAGTATAAGAAGCCCTTTGGAATGGTTATAAATGACTATTTTTTATCTTGGGCTATAAATACAAGTAGTTGGGATGGTTTTCATAGAGGTTAATGAAAGATTAATGCAAGTATACTCCCTATAAGCTATGAGAACTCTTTCCAGGTTGCAACTGCTACAAGTGTTAAAAGCCTATCTTTTCCAACTTCAAGTGAAGCTTCTTCACTGCATTATTAAAGTTTAGTTGTTTTATTGAAATTTTACTTTATACAAACCTGCCAACAAGAGACAGTTTTTGTATATTTTCTTTTCTATAGTTTGTTTGGGATTTCTGCTAGCAAGGGGTTCTCCTTTTAGTAGTGGTATATTCAGTTTTTAGTAAGCTCCGAGTAACCAGATGGTGTATGAATTTTTATTAAGCTCAGAGAAACCAAGGGTGTGGTGATTCCACTTGTAGTTAATGAAACTCAAATTTGGGATGCCTTGGAGATTGGATTAGGTGTTAAGTTTGACCAGAACTACTATATTTCCTTATATGCTTTGCTCTTTTTTGATCACTTATGCTTTGCTGTCTTATGTGTTTGTGTTTTTTGATCACTTTCTTATTCTCTCACTTCCACATTCATTTTAGTTTTCTGATATTGCTTAGGTTTATACCTGGCCATGCACTCCCTTTGGGACCAACAGGCTTTACTTTAAACTGGAGTAAGAAGTGGTAAATAGGGAATGCATCTCTTTGATTGTTCAAAGGTAGAGGTAACATTATCATTAGGTTGGGCCCACTGCAGTTTTCATCCTCTTTCTGAGATTTACCTTCAGCTCTAGCACGAGCTAAGAGAATTCAAAATAAAACAAGGTGTTCTTGGTGGATTTCTTTTCCTCACCATTGCAAAATAAAAAAGGTGTTCTTGGTGGATTGCAATGATTAGGGCAAGATGGATGATGTACTGATTTTATACATGCTGTTGATATTATGATTCGGTTTGTGGTGACTAATATGGTTCATAGAGAGTCTGATGATGTCTGAGAATGAAGCTTTGAAGAAATGCATGATGCTATGGTTGCACTAAAACAATTGCACTCGGGCACTCCCATAAAAGAATCTATGTCAGCGTAGTGCACCATCTTTAGATGATGATGCAATTGACTGGAGAAATAAATAATTCAAGGGTTATTTCTTGCAGTATTTTTGAAGGTTAATAGGGTGTGAATTCTAAGCCATTGTTCTCGATGTAAGTACTTAGGCCCGGGAGCCAAAGATAGCTCTAAGCTTTAGCATGGGAAGATGATCGTTGAATGTTGTTGGTAAGATTCTCTGCGATAAAATGTCATTCACCAATGGAGCTATTGTTCACTGGATGCTTGCATTTGTAAGGAATTAAATCTTGGAATTCCTGTATTTGAAATTCAAGGTTCTTTCAATGCTTGAATTCACTCGAATGCAACTTGTATCTGGAAGAGTACTTCCCTTTCATGTTGAATCGATGGGAGGGGTGAAACAGATTTGAATTCAAGTAACAGCCCTTTCACTCCAAAGGTTTATGGAGAAGAAGACAGAGGTAGTGGGCTAACACATAAATAAGATGCACTCATTGTAGGGTCTACCCAACAAGGCTTTTTCTCTTGTTTGCTATTAAAATTGTAAGCAATCTTGACCAAAAGTCTCATGTCATCTCTTTGATGAAAGTGGGCTGGCATAGTACAGATGAGAAGGTAAATGGCTGACATCCACTCATCTGTTGCTATTAATTAGGAGGTTAGCCTTGTAGATGTTGTTAAATATAGTCACCAAAAGTCTCTAACTGTAATTTAATTTTTCAATGTTGAACAGTCAAACCATTGTTGGAAACTTTGCTGATGAATTTAATTATTCTTTGGATCTTTTTTGTATTTAGAAGGTTTGCTCCTTAGTTCCTTTTGGCGGAAACCTTTTGATAGTTTTTAATTCAGTGTTCCTTTTTGCTTATTCTCTCGTATATTCAAAGAGAGAGGGCCTAATAAGGTTTTAGAAGGATAGATGTAGAGGGAGTTGTGGTTTAAGGAAAGAGTCGGGGAGAAAACCCTAACAACTATTGTGATTTCAAATTGCAATGGTCCATAACCATGAATTCCAGAGGAAATAGCAGATATACTTGGTGAGGTAATGGTCCAAAGCGGCCTTGAAGATGAAATTTTAATACCGAAAGGGTCATATTTGGGGATACTATGGAGGGCTACCTTTTGATACTAAATGGTGACTTACATAGTTGTAAACAACCTTTTAGTACCAAAATGTTTTTCTTACTCTAATCCTTTTGTTACTAATATCTTTGTTTTAGTTTAAACTTTAAACTGAAAAAAAGTAGATGCTTAAATTACCCATTTACCCTCTGTTTTCATTGAAAATTTTTGTATGCTAATTTTAGTGTTTTTGGTATTATTTACATACAAAGGCCTCAACTGTATGCTCCAGTTGGTCATGCAAACCATCTTTTTTGCTTAATAGATTTAAATATGGCCTTTCAACCCACCTGGCTAAGAAAGGATATGATCATAACACTGTAATGGGAATCTTTGCACAAGAGGGATGCCCTCCATTTCTGTGTCCTCCGGAGGGGAGTAATTTCTTTCAATCGTCTCTCATAACCTTATTCCTCACCGAACTTAGAAACTGTGGACGCATTTGGTCACAATACCTTTGTGGAATAATTTATGCAAAATTATTTTATTGGGTCAACTTTTAAATAGAGTGGGCCTCTAAATGCGTCATGTGTGGCTGCAGTTAAAAATAAAAATCTTCTAGTTTCTGTTTACCGCACACAATGGACAACCTTGTATAATCAAATGGTGAGGCCGAAGCTGAATTGAATCACATCCATCATGGTACACTTGTCATTAAGGCTGATTGTGCGGTCCATATGGTCTTGGGTCACTCATGCATGCAGCTTGAAATAGTGTAAGAGGCTATTTTTTTGTAAGAAATAGATCCCCCTTAATTCTCGGGTGAAGCCTTTTTCCCTCTCCTATCTCTTTTGGTTCTATTTTCTTCGAAGGGCTTTCTCATGAGAAAGTTATTCCAACACTTCAAATTGTACAAATAAAAGGTCCTTCAGGCAAGTGTTTCTGAACTCTCTGATATTGATTGACAAGTTAGAAGGATTTTTAAGATTTCATTCTGCTGGTGATATCCAATGCACAGTTTGGTTTTACGTGACATGATGATTGCCTTTTATTGATTTATCTCTTCATATTGCTAAGCACTGATTACTCTCAAGAAAGAATTGTGTTTGTTATGGACAGTCTGCTGTTGTCTAGATGGGAGGGCACAGGTCTCTTCTCTAATATTGCAATTGCTACTTCCACCAACTGCTTGCTTTTGGCTTGGGGAATTCCTTTTGTTCATAATGCGAAATTCTAAACCATCCTGCTAACCTTTCTAAAGGTGGTTTTGTTGAATCTGCTCATTTGGGGTTCTACTACAGCCAGAACACTGAAAGCAGATGAAGGGATTGCACAAGCTTCCTCAATAAGAGTCACTCAGCATCCTAAAAATAAATACGAGTTTAGCTAAGCTGCCAAAGATTTCAGATTTTTATGAATTGCGTCCCAAGTGCAGGCCTTGCATTCTAATGGAGGATGTCTGAACACTTTCAGCAGGAAGCTGTACCCTGGGGCCTTACCACTACATGGAATGGTCTGTCCTTATTTTCATAGTGCGCACATTCAATGAGACTGTTGGTATAAGAGGGCAACAGAAGAAAAAGAAAAAGAAAAGAGAGAATAAAGGAAGCTAAAGAACTAGGATCTGTGAGAAATAAGAAACAATGGCACCCTTTGGCTTGTTTGCCCTTCTTGGGAGTTGGACAATTGGTGTCAGAAGTACATTGCCAGTCAAGCACTGCTTCCCATGGTCAATTTCATTTCAAAACCCATCCCAATGGTCTCAGCTGCTGAAGAATGCCTTTTGCTTTGGTATTGGAAAGGAAGACAAATGACTGCATTGTCTTAATCCTCCTGATGTCAATTTGACTAGGTAAGCCCCATAGCAATGGGAATAGGAAGAATGGTTTATTTTACTTTAGTCACTGTTTTTGGGTCTTCAAGTCCAATCAGCACTTTTCCAGCTAGAGTGACTGCTCCAGAAGTTGTCTCCATTTTCAGTATTGCTCATTTCTTGGAGGCAATGTATCTATTGGACATTCATTTTCCAAAAGGTCATTTGAGGATGATCCTCCTCCACAAGTGCTGCACCCTCTAAAAGAATGTGTTTCCAATCTGAGGTCAATGTTATCTGTTAGCTCGACAATTTTCTGGCACACTTTTTGCTTCGATGATTATGCAAATTTTATTGAAAATGATGTGTATTTTCATGGGCGATGGCAGAAGAACCTTTGATTATCTTTGGTGAAATAGACTATACGGTATGGTTTATGACTATGTATCATAATGCAAAATGCACAGCCGTAGGTTTTTGCTGTGGTGCTGAACCATTAGGTGGCTTTACCATTACTCTACGTGTGGTTTCTTCTATTATTGTTTTATTAAAGACCAGCTGAATATGAGTTGCTCATTCGGTGGAAGCTTTGGATGAAAAGGGAAAACAACTCCAGCCTTTTACTGCCTTGGAATTTCTGGATTTACACTTTTGTTGGTAATAATCAACGAGTTGCATGGATTTCAGCCAGTGAGCACGAGGACAACCACTTCAGGCATGGAGTGCATGTCTGAACTTCTCTGTCTAGAGTCTGTGTTGAAGTAAAATCAGGTAATTTCATATAAGTATTTTCACTGCAAAAAATTATTGATCCATCATTGTATGCAAATGATCTGTACACAAAAATCTTGTTACTTGAAAGCTTTTCAAATTTCTTTTTCTTTTTTAAGTTGAATGCAACATGTCTTGTCTATCACCAAATGTCTGGCATCTAGGGGATGATGAAAGAGTGTCGCATTGCTAGTCATTGCTGAGTCCTTGCATGGCCAGCCACAGCATTAGAAGGATGACTTGGGCTAGTCACGGCCTTGGGAAAGTTTCCATGGTGGATTATCTTGCAAACTTAAGAATTTATAGTTCTCAAAACTCAATGCTTCGTTAATTTGAGCCGTTGTTGAATTCTTGTTTGTTTGGCACTGGAACCTGGATGGCAGGTTTCTGTAGATCTGGTTCTCCAGGTGGTTTTTGTTTCAAGTTAAAATTAGCTTTGATGGTGGGTGGTGGGTGGGTTTCGGCCAGTTTCTTGGTTTTTGTGATAGAAACATATTATATAAAGCTGGCGTTGGTAAGCACTAACAGATTAGGTCTGCCGGAATGCTTCCTGCTGTGTAACAGCATATAGATTGGAATGTCACTTTTGGGCAGTAGCTGAAAAAATTTGATCCTCACAAGAGGAAAGAAGAATTAAAAGATTTTATCCTTTTGAGTGCTTAGTTATTTATGTTGATTTCGGTAAAAACAGAATAACGGGCTGAAATGCTCGCATGGAATATTTTTGAAATTGTTGTTTACCTCATTGAATGTTGAATAGTTTTGGTCCTTGAAAGGTGATCTATACTACATATAAAGCCTGTGGGTTTTACACATCTCATTAGAATGCATGAAAATGTTTGATAGCCAGCTTATCATTTGGATAGTTCTATTGTCATTGTTGTTATTGAAGCCTTGATGAGGGCCAAACGTTGAATAAATCAAAAAGGAAGACAAAAGGCCAAGATGTGTGACGGGAGAAAGAAAGTCTTTTTGGGTGCTGTTACAGAAGCCCCGGTAGAATTCACTTAGCATTCACAGGCTCAAGTGGCCAAGATGTCCATAATAACTAGTTGATTTTAAAACTTTATCCATCCGGATCCAGAATTTTTTTTCATGTATTTTGAGTTTCAATTACTTCTTTGTGCAACTTGTGACATTCCACTCTATTCTGTTCCTTCCCCAATCAATTCACTGGCGCTTTTGACGCCCCTCCATGGGGATCCTTACTGACGCCTCTCCGAGTTGGCTCTAATACATAATACTAAACAGATTTAGGTAAGATTGGTTCATTAACTACGAAGAACTTAATTAGTTCATTAACATATTTCTGATGTCTCTCATACTTAGATGCAAGCAGCTGTCTATATAGCATGTGACTGCTAGTAATATAAAACAAATGCTTTAGATCCGTCTTGATGCCTGTTTTGATAAGGGCCATTTCTAAATACGACAATGTATTTTGTCTGAATTTTTAAATCTGATAATATTTTTTTAAATAATCTTATATGATTGTATACTTTGTTAGTATTTTTCAAAAATGATTATTGAACATTTGATTGTTTTAGTGATATTTTACCATCAATCGTGTCTAGGGAGATGGAGGGTAATGACAGGAGATGATAGCTCCACGCCGGATTATCTCAAAATATTCATTGGGAATATATTTGGATCTATGGAGCCTCCTTTCTACTACGAAGCAGAAGTATTAGAAAGCAAATGGCTGGAAATGTATCTTCAAATTTGGCTAAAGAACTTAACATTGTTGGAGGCGTTAGACATCTCACAAAACAACATGTCTGGAGTCTGGACGCATTCCTTGGGAAACCAAGACTTTGTGGAGAGGGTAAATGTCATATCCATTAATCATTTGTGTAGAGATTGTATTGTATTTCTATCTCTATTTTCACCTCTTGCAAAGCATACCTTATGACTCGACAAGATCTATATTATGCAATTTAAACTTTCAGTCAATTTAAGCAAGGCTCTTGACAAGTACATCTTAAAACCCCTGTGCGAATTTCGAAGTATCCTTCTTTCCTCCTCCAAATAGCCTTAGATTACAAGTATATTATGATTCCAACTAGAAAAGTTGTCTTATGATGTAATAATCTACTACTAGCTGGTTACTTCAACATGTCAGGGCATTCAACCATTTCTTAGAAATAAAAGAAGCACGTCACTATCCCTAGATTATTTGCAAAGGCTGAACATAGGACTTACTGGCAAATAAGAGTGAATTGATTTGATGTCAATCTTATTCATGATCTTAAAGTCTTTCTTTACAATAACAAAGTTATTTTATACATTGCTGCCAAACTTATGATTTCATAAATACGCCAAGTATATCAAAATCAATTATCATTTCATTCAAGAACATATTCTATGTGAGAAAATTGTTACTATTGATGTTCCTACTCCTGCCTAGATTACCAACATTTTTGCTCAAGGCTTATTTGGTACCCAAAAAAGAGAATTGAAAAGTGAAATCCACAATAAAAGAGAACAAAAAAATTGATGTGATATTATCAGGAATAATAATTGAAAATAAAGTGAATACAGGCGTTTGATGGACTTTTTGGATTAAAAAATAGGAGTTGATGATTGAAAAGGAATTAGCGATGAGGGAAAAAGGTTGTTAAGTAAAATGTCACACTAATCTAAAAAAGCAAACAGAAATTCTTCATCAAATCGGCTTGAAAGGTCTTGGTAAATTTTTAATTATCTGAAGTTGGGCATTGCAAATCTCTGAGCTCTAACTTGAGGAGAAGCATTAGACACATTTATAAAGCTGCTGCAATTTTAAGCCACAAGTCACTCCGTCCCTGGAAAGGCCTCAATCTTGGGCTGTACACCGTAGCTGCAATCTTGAGCTTTTGAGTCCCAGTTTTTTTCAATTTACCCCTTATTTAGAGCTTGTAAGGATACTGTGATGTTATATTTTCTTTTCCTATTTCTTTTGATGATGCATATAAATTTAGAACAATGCAAATCGAAAGATACATAGGTTAGAAAATATTTACAGAACTAATAAATTTTCATGTAAATTGAAAGATAAAAAGGTTAGAACATATTTACAATAAGAATATATTTTCTCGTAAAATTTTGGTTTGGCCGATGAAGTCCGTTAGCAATCCAAAACTAGTAAGATTTGCCGTCTGTGATTTTGTTGCTAACTAACAGTCCATGGCTAAACCTAAACTACCAACGCAGCGTACAAAATCATAGAAGTTTTGAAGTGATGTACGATTCGGTCTACATCAAGCCAAAATCTGACGATTGCTCTTAGTAGATTCGTTGCCGTAGTTTGTTGGATGCACTGCTATGGAGATAAGATCAGGATCCTCACGTTAGCCGAGGGGGATTTCCGTCTACTATGCAAAAATAATAAGCTTAGTCTAAAAATGAAAAGCTTTAATTCCGAAAATAATAAGCTTTATTCCTTATCAAGTATCCACATCTGACGATTCCTACTTCACACATGTCAAAATTTGACATGATTACGATTATAAAGCTCTTTACTTATTAAACTTTTTACATTTTAGGGTCCATTAATTCGAAGAAGTGGGAAAAATTAAAAAGTAAAGACAAAAAAAGAAATGATATGATACAATAGAAGAAATTAATAAAGATGAAATGGATAGATTTTTTGTTTGAAAAGAAAAATTGATGGTAATGCAAAAAAATAGATAAGTTATGAATGGTTAAATATCATATTAGTATAAAAATCAAAGAAGTGGCTTTTATCTTTCTTTTCCCAAAGACTTTTACCTTTCATTTCCCTCAAAATAGACATACCGTTGGAAAAACTAATCATTTTTTGCAGCACAATATTTTGGCACCAGAGGATCCAGATCGATTTCAGCAATATTTGCTAGATTTAAGGCATTGGCAAATAACCCAAAATGCCGATTTAACAAGTAAGGATTTGAGCCGCCTTCTATGTCAACATGCAGCTAGAAGAAGCGTACATACGACAAAGCCAAGTACAAGCTGAGAAGGCCTAGTGTCTCTTCTAGGATTATTTACAGAAGTGGACACATTTCCATTTTCCAGTAGTGTCTCTTATAGGATCATTTTCACGTTAGCCTACCAAGCATGCCATTTAATGTAACAAAATTTCGGCCCTTAAATCCTATAAATAGCGACTTGTCATCTCATCACTTGTGCAAACCAACAAGTTCTAGTGCAAAGCAATCAAAATGGCCGTTGTGCGCCATCTTTCCTTTCTAGCTCTGGCTGTAATAGGGCTCTCTTTCATGGGAGCTGAAGCAGCTGCTGGAACTGCTACTTTCTACACACCTCCATACACGCGTAAGCACTACACATTTTGCTTAAATTGAGGGCAGATAGCATGCATGTAGATTATTCAGGGGCCATAATGAATTCTGCTCCTATTCAGTCTAATTACAAAGTATGTTTGATAGTGAAAGAAGGTGGAAATCTATTTGCCTTCTTTTCTCATCTTTGATGTCGCATGTTAATGTAACAATGACCCAATTTTTTTCTTATTATTAACTTTTTTTTTATTATTATCAGGTCTTATTTTTAATTTAAAAGTCTATCTATTATAGCTTTATTTACTTTATTTTTTAATCATTACTCTTTATCATGTAACATCATTTTGTATACTTTTTAAGATTCCTTTTTTTTTTTCTCATCTTTTCTACCTCTTTTATCAAATCCCAAAGGAACTTGGGACAGCTGAATTCCCCTTTGGACAACTGAATACTTAGTCATTTTCTTATTTCAGTTATGAGTGGAGTGATAAACTAAGACCCATTTCAAAGCCAGCTCCCACTTCCCAGACTTTATTGCTTTCCATAGCTTTTATTCTTTCATCATGGTGCAGCTTCTAAGTGCCATGGATTCCAAGACGATGGTGTGATGATCGCAGCAGCAAGTGATGAGGTATGGGCTAGTGGGGCTGCGTGTGGAAAGCTCTTCAAAGTGACGTGCAAAGGAGCAACAAACTTAGGCGAGCCACACCCCTGCCGGCGAAGTGGGACAGTGGTGGTGCAGGTTGTGGACTTCTGCCCACCTGGGTGTCGCGGCACTATCGACCTTTCACAAGAAGCTTTTGCTTCCATTGCAAATCCAGATGCAGGGAAAATAAAAATCTCTTTCCAACGGTAATTTTATTTGATCTTCTTCCATAGTTTTCTTAAATGAATCTTTCTAGTAAAATTTAGAAGTGGCTCAAATTTCATTTGCTCTCCTTTCCTGTTTGTTTGCAGCTTATGAAGTGTGGATTTAATAGCGGGAAATCGTAGCTCTGATTGTGTCCTGATGTTGTTGGGTTGTCCATCCATTTTATTGAAATGGATATTTCAAAGCATCTGCAACTGTTATGGGAGGGTTTGTTGTGTGAAGGATGTCTTCTGGACCATGAATGAGGTTGAATTCTCATTGTCATGTGATACCATATTTACTCAATTAAGAACTATGTAAACTTGGTGAAATTGACGAGGTTAGTTGATCACGTGGCATTGTTCACGTGAGCGGAATAGCATTCCCCGGCAAAAGGTTCTCCTTGAATATCCAGCCATTCAATCCCCGCCGGCAAACTAGTCGTCTTTAACCATTTATCCACGTTGTAAGATTCTGCGGAAAATGGACCAGCCAAATAGTGAATAAAACTGAGGTGACAGAATACATGCATTTTTACTATTCTCTAACTTAAGATAAAACACATGAGCTTCATAACAGAGCAATTTAAGTGGGTTTTATAGAGCAATCAGTCGAAAAAAAAAAAGAAGAAATTTGAGTTACATGTTGATGTTCCATGCATGCAGTGATCCCATTCTTTGTGAAATAAAAGAATTTGGGTTAAATTATCTAGAACTTGTATATATTAAAGTTTCGAAAATAAAACCCATTTATAATAGTAGGCAACGTAAGTTTTCGATACCTATCATCCCAATTTTTATACGCTCCCATAGATTGTCTGCAGCAGTCAGGAAGGCTTTTATAACTATAAATTGTCACCAGCTGTCTATAGATAGCTGCGACAAACTATAGAAAGCAATCTAAAGCCTACCTAAATACTTCAAATCCAATGTCGAAACACTGGGTAGATGGATCAAGCGGGATCCCATGAACTAACCATGGTGAACCTCATAGCCATGCTACATCCGCTGTTTCTTCCATCAAGCAGTTTTTTGCTATCACAACAATAATAGCTACAGAAGAAACAAACATAAGAACAACTAGGTTCAATTCTATTCTTACTGCAAGAGCCATTCTAAATGTTTGAACTTTTTTAAAAACAGGCACTAACTGAGCAACCATTTAACGAATGACCCCCTCCTGCAATTATAAGCATCCTCTCTCTATTAGTCATCCTTTATTTCATCATCAGCTAGTCATTCTTCAACGAAGTGGTAGCTTCTATATGAGTCTCTAGGGTATTTATTCCATGCAAAGGGAATGAGGAAAGCAAAAGCAAAGCACCAAAGTCACGAACAAATGCTGGCAAGCTCTGTTTCTCAAGCAAAGGGAAAGACAGGACGATACAGAATCAAATTCTACAGTCTAAAGGCACAGGCAATGTATGATCCTCAAGCAAAAGAAAGGGCTTTATATTTTGTCCGTCATCATGGAAGTTCATCCTCCCTCCTTCTCTTACTATTTTTTTCATTTTCATCTTCATCTGCATCATTCCCTCTTGCCCTCTTTCTTCCAACACCTACCATCTGCTACATTCTGCTTCGAACCTCCTCTTCTCTGTTCTCATTGACAAGCTTATTTTGCAGTATGATCCTTATTCTCTTGTTACGTTCATGATAATGCTTTGTTAAGTATCATGCGCTTGAAATTATTGTACACGAATTTTCTTTGAGCATTCCACCCTGCATAGATTGGAAAACATGCTTAGATAGAACTGCTTCGAAATATGCTGTAACTTATGGTGAGATGATACAAAATTGAGAACAGTTTTTTGTTTGCTATAAGACAAATGAAAGGCCTTTTGGTAATTTATATAATGAAAGTAAAAAACATTACTTACAAATTTATATTTTAAGATATGGACGGTAGATTTACTTATATACAACATGCTATATGAATTTTTTTATTAAAAATATATATGACTTTTTAAAAAAATTTTAAATTTTGTTAATATTAGATGGCTCAGACTCATTTGAAAAAATTTAACATGGTTTGACAGTGGTTACAGCTTTTAACAGTCAAATTTGATGGAGGTTGACCGCCTCTATCGATTTTTAATGATGGGCTGTCGAACTAAATAGGATTTTGATAGGTTTTGATGGGATTTGATAGAATTTGATGGATTTTAATGGTTGGGTATTTGATAGGGTTTGATAACTTTTGATGAACTGATGATTATGATGAGTTTTTATGGGTTTAAGTACAGACTTTGATGGGTTTCGACAAATTTGATGGTGGTTGATGGAATTTGACAATGTTTGATCAAGTTTGATGGGTTTTAACAAATTTGATTGTGGTTGATGGAATTTGACAACGTTCGATCAAGTTTGATGGGTTTGAAAGTGTTTAATCCCATGGATTTTTTATTTTTCAAAAATGCCCCTACACATTTGAATGGCTCATCTTGATGAACTGTTTCTCCCGATTAAACGCTGTCAAACTCGAAGAAACAGGTCTTCTGTAATTGGACTCTACAAAAATAGGATCTCATCAATGTCTTGGATAATTAGCGTTACTTCAGATCTCAGCATGTTCACTTGTTTACTTACTATTGTCAAAATAATGCTGAGTCCATGATAGACCTATTTCTTCTGATATGGTTAACTCTTGGGACATCATGTATATAAGTTGAATTCTGCAAATCTCATTCCATACACTAAAATAAAAGGAAAGGAAAAAGAAAAAGAACGAACAAAAGGAAAGGTTAGAAGGATGTTCACAAATAAAGGTACAGAAGCTTTATTTCTCAAATGAATGAGTAAAATATAACCAATTCCCATTTGACTTCTCGTAACAGTAAAACGAATTAAACAATCTTCGTGTATCCATATGTACTTTATTCGTAGAGCTTGCACCACAAACGTGTATGGATTTTTGCAAACATGGTTATTTACGTCATTTGCCATATGTGTAAGAGTAAATGCATGAGTGAGTGTACGGGTAGGTGGAGTAATGTTTCGGTGTCATACAGTTGCCATATTATCTGTGTGCTTCATTCACTTTTGAGGCTTAAAATTGTGACAACGTTCATCTGAAACCGTTGATATATTTCCTTGTAAATTGACGTTTGTTGAAAAAATTTTAAGTTTTCTAATAAAAATGTTACTAGCCTCATATTTATTCCTGAGTGTAGAAAATTAATTAATTGTTATGATAGTGAAATAAAATATATATTTTTATTTTTATTTCCTTATATTTAATAAAATATTAGTTTCCATTGGTTATGATCGATTATGTATACAATTTGCTTATGTACCTAAACATGAGTATAGACCTAAATCCCATACACCGTGGACTACCTCATGCTTTGGTTCCCACGCAATGGAGATGGGTTCCCACACTCTGGTTCCAATGCTCTAGTTCCAATGTTTGATCATGAATGCATGAGAAAAATATTTGTCCACATGCATACAAGGTAGGTAGCTTACACAAAGTCCATTATTGATCATAACTGTCCAATTTGTTAATCAACAGATACTATTGGGTCAACACAGATGTCCTCGTAGTTGATCACTTTTCAACTATAATATTACCAATTAATATGCAACTCTACAAATCTAACTGTTAGAAACTTAAATGTGATCTTATAATAATTTGTAGGGCTCACAATATCCTATTTCCAAACGTGGGCACACGTGGGAAGTCAAATATAACATCTAAGGTGTAATTTGGACAATTAATATATACATCTCAATGGATGGATAAGGGTGGGCTGGCTGGGCCTGTAGGCTAATCTTACCATTTTCTACAATTGATCAAGCTTGAACAGTTTTAATTATATGGATTAAAGTTGATCGATATTGATCGAGCTTAAATGTATGCTCAGTTGATTTTTTGCACATGTAGTTAATTTGCTAAGATTGATATAGTTTGGTCATTTTGTATCTTCACTTAGTTAAATTTAAATTGACGTAGATTAATTTATATTGACTTAAATGAATTTTATTGATGGGTCGCGGATGTGAAATTCAATGGACATTGACGTTAACAATATGACAGATCTGTGAAGTTGTTGAACAATGTTCATTTAATGTTGTTAGTGGTAATTTTTTGGAAACTAATTCTCCTTTTTGAGTGTAAATAAGCCATTGTAGGCTATCCAACGATTCTGATGTGTCTTAATTTGAGAGATGAGTATTTTTGGATTAAATTATTCAATGTCTGCTTATTTGACGGGCCCAAACGAAATATGTCCGGCATGCAAGGCTTAACGGACAAGACATGTCATTTACAGAGATTGATTGGGCTTGACGGTATTGACCTGCCTCAATTACATGGGCTAGAAAATATTCTCTGATATAGAATTTATGGCGTGAAAATTAATAGGCATTATTGATTTAATGCCTATTTAGTCAAATTTCATTATATATAATTAGTTCTTTATGGCTAGATACTTGGGTAAATGAACGGTATGTACTTGTGGAGGGCTGTTTGTAAGTCCTTAACGGACCCATCTATAAATTGATTATCATTGACTCAATTTTCCCTATCGGTACATAGTTTGACAGCATCTTAAAATACTGTAAATTCTCCTTTTAATTCGGTATGAAGGAGCAGTTAAGCCCCACTGGCCTGTCGCTGGGATTTGGTTATGCTTCTAGCAACAGCTGAGCTTCTTCTTGTGTCTGCTTTTGAGTGTGCATCCCGTGAATTAGTTTTGAAAAGCTACTTTCATGGGCCATGGATCGCCTAAATCCATCAAATGCTTTTGCCAACCTACAAGCTTGGCTTGAGCAGAGGTGGGAGGCAACACAGGTGTATGAGTAGGCTTGAAAATTTAGCATTTGTCCATGGCTTAAACATCCCTTTCAGCTCACTTGTGCAACTTACACGCATGAACTACCAACACGTGGAAAACAACAGTGAATGCAAGTAGCTAAGAGGCCGTACATGGTTTTAAACCTGCTTTTACTTAGCTTTGAAGGAGTAGTTAAACCCCCTATTGGCCAGTCACTGGGCTCTAGTTATGCTTCCAACATCGACAAAGCTTCTTCTTGTTTCTGCACACTAAGTGTACCTCCCATGAATTAGTGTTAGAAAGCTGTCGTCGTAGCCATGGATCCCACAAATCCATCAAATGCACTCTCTAAGCTACAAGCAAGGTTTGAGCAGATGTGGGAGGTAGCATAGGTGGATGCATAAGCTTGAAAGTTTTTCATTTCTGCACGACTTGTTTAGCTAAAGTTAACTCAGTGTATTATGCAGAAGCAACAATGGGAGGTGGAGGAAGAGAATGGTTGGGCTGACAAGCTACATGATGCCTACAATGTAAGTGCTCAAGTGCTAAACATATAACTTCTGCACACTTTTTGGCATGGGTGGACCATCTTAATGTAAGACCTCTTGCTAAGCTAGGCTTTCTGGATGTTTCACAGGAGATAGTATGGACTGTTAGAAAGTAGATTACTTATATAGATGGCCTCTATAATAATCCGTTCACTGCAAGAAAGTCAGCTTTGCTTGGCAAATGAAGTAGTGCTATGCAGAATGAGCATGCACAAGGTACAACAACAGGAAAAGCGCTAACTTGGACCCCTACAGTTGGCCAACCCAACCACCTCTTGTGTGGAAGTTTGGTGGGAAGAGATTTTGTGAGACTGCCAACTTTGAGATAAAGCGAATGTTAATTTTGTTGGAGCTTCCCATAAGTTTGTTTAGTCTTTGCCCCATCTCACCAAAAATGATTGTTGTTATTGCTTTATGCAGGATCGCAATAGTTCATCCCACCGCCGACCAATAGACATTTCCATTGTTAGTCTGACCCAATAATAACTCCTCCATGTTGAATGGGCTCTAAATAGCACTACAATTGCCTTAGGGTATACCATTTGATATCACATTTACATACCCTTGTAACCTCATGTCCACAATGCATATGCTGATCCAAAATGACAACTCAATAAATGTGGGAAGCTTCCCATGATTGTTTCCTTTTTGTCTATGCAAAACTATTATGTTTGCTTGATAGTATGTTATAGTTACAAGGGAGTCGTTTTGAATGCTCAAGGATCCTTTCTTTTTGGGTCATGAGGTGTGCATTTCTTATATCATTTAAATTTCATAGGAGTTGTACTTTATTAGTTTTTAATGGGTTGAGCAATGTTGATTACAAATTAGATGGTTGATGCATACCTGTTACTCCTAAACTTTAGGCAAAGGGAGAGCATTGTTGGGGTTAAGCGCCACTACTTCCTAACAAATGTAGATGTGAGATGCTTTCAGGATTTATCTTTAGTCCACTTGATTTAATGTAGGTTAATTTGTTTGAGGGCCACCAACCAAGAGTACTCCATTCCCTTTCTTCATTCACTGACAGCGAATGGCATTGGCTAGCTGCATGCAGCGTATGAAGCTATTATTTATTGTGAAAACCAATGAGTACTATATTTTGGATGCCGATTGCATACTCCCTAATTTGGCACTCCCATAATACTATGCAATACACTAGGTTTAATTATGGTTTGGTTACTCGAGGTGCACACGATTGTTTCATGATCAGTAATCAAGTGTCCTAAGTGTACACACCGCACTTCATGCACTACTCTAGTACCCAATAACTAGTTGATGAAACAGTTCCTGTTACCCAAGACATTTTAGCAATTGTATAGAGTGGGCCCTATTGGCCCAATGCATATTATTAATTGCATGCATGTAGGTATTTGTGTCGATGCAAATTAAGGGAAGACATTGGTTCGCATATGGGATTGACCTACATTTTGGGGAGATGCATTTTTTGGATCCTTGTATGGAAGGATGCAAGGAGAGGCTTCAATTGTTGGCGAGCAAGGTGGTGAGTGTATTCTTGGGCTAACTAATTTGCAGTTGCTGCTTGTGTTAAGTATTAATTAACACTCACTATTTAATATAGTTGAGGCTCTTGCAAAAGTTAATTACTTTCTATGGAGATGCCTAGGATCCATACTGGTTTGACATTTTGACAGACATTGGCACTTGTAGAGGATGTTAGTATGCTTTCTATTTTGAAAATAGTGCTAGACCTGTATACCTTTTGCCTAGGTGAATAGGACATTTCTCATAAACTCTTTGTGTAGGTGGGATTGTGGTATTTCCATGCTTGTACTTATGCAACACTACACTGGTTCAAGGTCTGTTGTTGTAAATGAAGTATACAATGACACTACATTGTAATCCTGAGTTCTCTCATTATGGACATGTAAGGAGGTTGTAACTCCAATTTATATAGGTTTTGCTAACAATGTTATGAGAAATACTCGTGCAGAGGATTAACAAGATGTGGCATTAGAGTATGGCCACCAGCATCTTGACAGATAAGTTCAATGCTCGTGCGTCTTTCTGTGCCGAGCAAACTCAGAAGTGGTTTGCATAGTTGGTGATCACACCAGCTTGTAAATAAGCTTTTTGACGTGGGGAGCAAGGTAAGGCTAACCCCCCAGTGCCAGTGTGGATGCCACCTGTGCCTGCCCCCTACATTGTCAACATGCTTCGTACAATGGAGGGTGTTTGCAATGAAGACCCTGGCTGAAATTCCACTTTTGCTATTGTTGTTAAGATAAGATCAAGTGTCTATTAGTCCTAGTCTAATGCCACTGCCGGACATGTAAGATGTACACATTTTGCAGCTTTCTTGCTCCACGTGGGAATATTTTGGAAGTCTACACTAAGAAGCAACTAACGGTTGTGTGTAGCATAGTATGGAATATAGCAGACAATAGGCTTGCATAGGTGTGATATGATGGCTGATCAGACGTAAGATGGAGCTCAAGAACCCTACCTGGACATCTATTGCTGAATTTGTCTTTTGGAGTCTATTAAAGACGACTCTACGTGTGCCTGCTGAAGGTGGAGAGGCTAGTGGCATTTTTGAGTTGTGCTTCCATCACCTTGTTGTTTTCCTATTGTGCACTCACTAAATGGATTGTCTTGGTTTGTAACCAAGGAAGTAGGAGGAAGCTCACAGCAATATGCCACCCAAGAAATTCTACGTCGTGTTGATTGGCCATCGTCTGGGGATATATGAGAGCTACTCAAAAGTGATCCCATAGGTAACTGGGTTTAAAAACTCCATTCATGCATCTTACGCCACCCTTTCTGAAGCCCAAACGGCATATGCGAAGTTTATAGAGATGTGGCGTGGCCCACTGGAGGTGGAGAAGAGTGTTGTTTTATGTGACTATTCCCGCTACCATAGGTGTGTAGATGGAGCAAGGCTATCTAGGCCTCATCACTAAATACGCTTAGTGTATTGCATAGCAAAAATGGAGCATTGATGCCTATGGCCTTGTTAGAAATGGGCTATGCTATTATAGAGGCATGACTATTAAGATAATGTCTTTGTGCTTAAGGAATCGACCACAGGTCGCTCTATGTGAGAGGTGCAATCGCCGAATCAAATCCCTGTCCTAAATTGGGGCCATTAATTAGTGTGACCAATGTTAATTTACATTGCAAATGTGCACTTTTCCACCCACTAATGGGACTCATTCACGCTCTCATAATGCTTGAGAAAATTCATGCAGCAATAAACAATTGGGCTATACGTATTAGACACTCGGCACGAACAATACCACAACCTAGTGCCTTAGTCATCTTTTCACATGTAACCTGATTAAGACATAAATAGAGGAGAATAGACATAAGTTAGAAGACTATGTGGATGAATGATACACCCACGTAATCCCTGTTAGATGTGTAAACAATCCACGATAGAATACCACTTGTTGGCATTTTCCAACCACCAGCATGGACATTTGGTCACATTAACACGCACTGTACTAGGTGAGACCAATAAAACTCAATTCAGTCACCCTTGTTAAGGTTAGTCACATTTACAAACATCCATACAACATTTAATCGACACATATAAATTATCTAACCACTGCTACATTGAGTCACATCCACAGACAATAATACCAAATTTAACTGATAAATATGTTTAGGCCCCTATGGCTACCACCACCCAGTCTATTACATCCAAAACTCCCCAAAATACCATGTGTGGGCAATATTATGTACAATACTGCCACAAAATGCTAAAGAATATCCATGGTTGGCTCTCTACATTCACCGAATTCATCAAAAAGTGGGGGTAACACCTTTTCCAAAGGTCAATGGATGGCATCATTGGCTATGTGGCCTTCTTTGACCATGCTCGCGCCTTTAGGACTAGATCATCCAATTGTTCATTTAATGGATCTCGAATGAGTTGCGCTGCCATCTGCAAATGCATCTATTCGATATCCACCTGTTGGATATATGGAGGGAGTTGTTTGTCAAATTCATACATAGAACAAGCAAGGTGTTGCATTCGCGTGGTTGATGACGTATTAGCATGAGAGGGAAGATTCTACTTACCACAATATACAATAATGACCCAGGCCCAGTGAAGTGTGCTAAATTTGTAATGGCAAATATCCCACAGTCACGCCTGAGAGTGTTTCTAGTTAGGTTTAAGCAAAAGATTAGCGGATCATAAATAAGCAAATTGACTCAATATTTGCTTACCCATTCTCTTATCGAGGTGCATCTTTAACTATAACCCGCTCAAACTTGGAAACAGCCTGCTCTACCCCAAGCTCAGTATAGATGCCCTCTAGTGCCTTAACCTGAGCAAGCAGACATTGAATGAGATGTGTGGAACTAGTCAAGTGGACATGTGTCTGCTAGGTATCCCCTAACAATTAAAAGGTGTTGGCCATAAAGGAGTAATAGGCACCGCAAGTATCCTGTCATACTACCACGAGTGGTGTAGTTTCCTTCTCACAACGGATGGATCCCTAGGCCAGGCTGTCCTGAAAATAAACAATGTGTTCCTGCATATTCACTGCAAATACAATCCAGTGATGGCGATGGCAAATTGGGACTATAACCTGCATAAAAGTGGGCAACACTTTAGCATCTACTACTCCCTTCAAGTCATAAATACGATGTACAAATGATGGTTGTTTACCCATTCCGCTATAGTGAAGTGTCTACCCAAGTCATGGTCTGCAATAATTCCTGCCGAAATGATGACATCATAATAGATACATCTACAGAGAAGAATTTGTGAGTCCATTGGTCCATTATAGAGAAACCCAACACATGGGTTGCAGAACCCTGGAAAAAAGAAAATGACCCGTGGGTGAAACTTACT
Organism: Pouteria campechiana; assembly: GCA_036873735.1. Taxonomy (NCBI): domain Eukaryota; kingdom Viridiplantae; phylum Streptophyta; class Magnoliopsida; order Ericales; family Sapotaceae; genus Pouteria; species Pouteria campechiana. The sequence continues at coordinate 65,774 of JAYJMB010026505.1, forward strand.
CCAAAGGAACTGTCATAGTAGAATCTGCTCTGCAAGGCCTTATTTCCTTCCCAATTTCTTTGCTATATTAGGTAGGCCACATAGGCATCCATCACCTATTTCACAAATATGCTAGTATCCTGTCAGCAAACTATAATGAATGCCTAGATATCGTCCAACACAATTTCAATGAAGGGGACTTATCGCCGTGTGTAGCTCATTGCTTGATTCCAAACTGATAAACACATCATTTTCAATATGATGTGTGCCCCACATGAATATTAGTTCTCTAAAAGACATAAGTTAGAAAACTATCAATATCCCAGTTGCACGCTTAACCGATGCATGAATAATGAACAATTCAATGTTTAAGGACATATATTATTAGTGCTCAAGAGAAAATTTCTAACACTAATTGGCTAGGCGAATACCCATGTTTTATCCTTAGGCGAGCCTTGAAAAGCATACTCCATGACCATCTGCTCCTTGTCAAAGAGGTCCCTTAGTGTAAGCTACGCCCTTGGCTTACCACCTGCTGCACTTGGTGCTACCTATGAATCAGGCACTTCCTTGAACAATCACCTGGGTCTCTTAGCGATTGGCTGATAGGGAGACTGGGTCATTCGGGCCGCCTTTCTCTATCTCAATCCATGACGAAGAGGGGCTGGTTTTGGTGGAAGATCCCTTGCAATTGCCTCCATGAACATGACATCCTCATCCCTATCCAAAGTAAACTCTTCCCCATATGTAGGCTCTTCTTGTTCTCTACCTTCAAACATCACTGTTGGTGATTTTTGTACTGGAGATTGATGATTCTCGACTACCACTGAAGGGTCCACAACACTTTGATCTAGGGGATTTGCATCTAGCCCAGACTGCATTCTATTGAGCTGCCCACCAAATAACACATAAGGGGGATCAAAATATCTATAGTCTACCACATGACATTTTAGACCCAAGTCCCAAAAAGTAGCTTCAGATGATGGAAATGTCTTACCATGTCACTCGCCGCTGTATTCGATGGGCATGCAGGTGGGACAGTTGAGAGCTTGCAAAGCACTCGTTCTAGGATCTCCTCCACAGCCTACACATAGGCACCACAAACTATTATAAGCTATAGTCCAATGAACAGATGCAAAAGAGGTGTACTGATGGATAACCTGTGGATTATGCTAACCTTCATGTGCTCCACCACATAGCTGTAACTTGTCTTGTTGAACTGTGCCCATTATTGATTACTCTATCAAAAACAAAGGTGGTTGTTAGTCACAAACCAATCCTACAACTTATGATATTGATGGTATATTGATGCTAAAGTATTCAAAGGCTCCCATGAGGTCCTACTTTAAGTAGCTCAGACAGCTCCTCGACTCTTTTTTAACTTGTCAGCCATCTTACCATGTTCAACACAACACTATTGGGTGATAGACAAGCACATCACCTTCCAATTGCACTGCTTGTCGCCATGTTGCCAAGCTCCTCCAACCCTTCCCCTTGCTAGTCTCTTCTGTTGCCATCCTCTAAAGATTTCCCCCACCACACTGCACCGAAGTAGTGGGTTCAGCCCTTTCCAGCACCATGGGAGTAAACTGTGTTGGGGGGTTGGACCTAACCCTTTCTAGCATGTTGGAGGCATCTGTGCTGGAGGGTTGGGTTCAGCCGCTGGAGGCACGTTGGGCAGATCCTATTCTTGGTGGTTAGGCACTGCCGGACGAGCAACAACTCCATATTCAACTTCTAATTGTTCAATACTTAGATCACCCATGATTTTTTCAACAACCTGTAACAAACTTGTCCACAAACAAGCAATCAAAATGATGAAATACTAAGTGTATTCTGTTTGCTATGTGCCTCGAAAGTTCAAACCTAAACACTACCAAATCCAACTGCTGATAACGCAGACACCTTCTCCCTAGCTCTACCATTGGTCCAATGCACCAAAAGTGGAAGAGAGGGCCTACAAATGGGCTCTATAACATTCCCATGCTAGACATGCACTAAATACCACATCTATAATGCCAACATTGGGTATAAGCAACACGACAAACACTTAATATCAAATATATAATCAAAGGCAAGTGCCAAGGTGGTAAGTTTTGGAAGTGTACCTACAAAAAACCCATTCAACCCCTGATGATATGCTTGCTAGACACATGAAATGCAACTAATGCTCGATTCAATTAGTCCACCACGTGTGTTCCCCATGCATATGCCCAAATCTGAGTTGCATCCATGACATGATTGAGATAGTAGTCACGAGTTTGCCCATTTGCAGATGGACATAAAAAGGAAGCAAGTGCATACAGGGAAAAATACTACTTGAATCGGGGCCCCACCTCACCACTCGTGATCACATCGCTTAGCCTCCTCCTATGAATAACACCTTCTTGAGGCTTGAGGCGCAAGTGGGTCCTCAGGTCCTGTGTGTCGACAACTTCCTCCAAAGGATTAACCCTCTACCAAGAATCGAGAGACCGAGAATCATTAGAGCATCCCTATTGGTGATACCAATTAACTGACCATTTATGTGGAACTAGCCATCGCAGCAGAGGAGGACTAAATTTCTTAAGAAAAAGTGAGAGCAGCCCCCCAAAGCCCATCTCACAAACTGATTACCATTGTGCTAGTGTAAGTGAGTTCATCAACGCTCGAAAATCATGCATGGAGCATGCTGCTTCAACTGCAATCTTTGTAGCTGGTTGCTCCTCCCAACCCTCCATATGAAATGAATCTGCAATACAGAAATCCTTTCCAATTAGAGTTATTATAGAATAATGCATATAGGCTAAAAATTATAACTGCAAAACCATAAATTCAAATCTTAGTGCTTATTATTGTACTAACTTGACACTGAATGGATGACATATTTTCAGAGAATAATAACATGACATGTTTCATGTTTGGCAAAGTAGTTGTTGGATAAATAAGATAGATGTCATCTACACAACACACTCATAGAATATTTACATTGCAAAATAGGATTTACAACCACAACAAAGCCAACAAATAATTCCAATCATGTAAAAAAAAATAAGAAACCAATGCATAAGTTGGGTAGTGAACCACTCGAACACAAATGAAATACAAACACACGTACCATCCAATTGCCACTTGTAACAGCGAATCATATGAGATATACTAAAAGAAAGTCACTGAAACCTATGTAGTTTAGTAATTATTAGGCCTCTAAGATCATTATTATTGCATAGAGAATGATGGATCTCAAGCACAACACTGCTCAATTTAATCATACATATTAAGTGGTTTGAAAAGATAGATTCCCCTCTAGTGCACCACGCATAGAGGGGGACTACCAATCTAGACCTAGTGCAGGAGATGCTACGCCGCAATGCCTCTCCACATTCAACTATCTTCCTCTTCTCTTTGGATGACCATGACCCTTAACCACTGTTGGGTTTTTAAGAGTACCATTGCCCTCAATCCCATTACTTTCAACCATCTCAACATGATTTTTTTTCCTTCTTGTCCCTCTTCTTGGTCACCACCTGCATATAACCTCCTCATATCTTGAAGGTCACTGAATGTCTGCATCCCTACAAATAGCACATGGTGCATCAACCTTGAATGGTCGACTAAGAGGTCATGTATCACTCTAAAGCAACTCACAACCTCCTCAATTGCAATGGAACGTGGGTCTATGGTGCACTCCTAACATTCAACACCATGCGCAGATCTCTTGACATTCTTTGTAAGATGAAATATGGTGACATTTGAATGATGTGCAAGTGTTTGAACAAAGAAAACATGTTCCTACACACAAGTCCAACAGATTTCCAACTTAAACGGCTACAAGTTCCACAATTCCTCAGCTGGCTGTATTCAAGAATACGTGCATTAGCCTCATCATTAGGGTTGAATACTTCATACACTACTTTGTCCACATCCCCACCAACGGACCTCATAAGATACACACCACTCTACCACATTTCCTCCTACAGATCCTTAAAATGTGTTGCTGTGTAAACTTGGAACATAGCTTTCTTCATCGACATAGTTGTTCCACATACTAGTGCACACTCTTTGGTTTTCTTATCTGTATCCACCTCATCCAACCATCACCTAACCAACGCATTGTCAAATCCCTTTACAAACTCAAGAAGTGTCATTGCAGGTCCAGTATACTAGTCCATCAAAGAATGGAAATGTTTGCTCTACTGGTTTGTGCACATCCCGAAGAACCTCGTCCCCTTGTGGTAGATCGGTGCCCACTTTTCACGATGAACATATAACTGCCTCAACCACTCATGACATGTAAGATGATATATTCCCAACATCCTACGCCACTATACTTCAAAATGCATAGGGCTAATATTTTTATACACATATCTATTGAAGTCCTTTTGAAAGTTGATGCGCTCTCTATACCACCTTCCAAGTTTTTTTGGGACTTTCCGAGGGATGTGCCACAAACAATACCTATGAACTGTACCAGTGAAGACACTTTCAATAGCAACTTGTATTGCTTGGTCTTGGTCAATTATTACTACATTCAGCAATAGTCCACCCTTTGCATCTCGAAAGGTGGTAAGCAACCACTTGAAAGAATTTAATGTTTCATCACAGGTGAGACCACATCCAAATACAATGATTTGCTTATGGTGGTTTAGACCTATGAATGGAGAAAATGGCATGAGTGGTGTTTAAGTAAAAAAAGTCCCTGAATGCTACAAAATCTGTTCTAGAACGTCCATCCGCCCAAAACACTGACACAAGCTCCCCCAAGGTCATTTTTCTTGATGGCAACAAACATGTTTGGGTCCTGATCTTGCTTCTCAAGTAGAAATTCCACCATCTTCTCTGCATCACTACTTAGAAACTTCCTTCATTGGCAATACATATGATTCCAAACATCCCTTCTTGTAAATGTTATTTCATTGACTCTTGTGGATAGCCTCTCAGTTGATAACTCATATGCTTTAGACGGGCCAATTTCAACTTTGCTATAATCAATCAACGAATGATGTGTTGTGGGATCTATTATACGATGTGACCTTAAAAAAAGTGTTTCCCCATGATTTGCCAGCATATGATTGTGTTCTTCAGTAAACTTCGTCACCACCCATAACCCATTCTTATTCTTTCAAATGACCATTTCAGCACAACAGCCCACCCTTGATGTTGGATGCATTCTCTTCCGATAGGTCTGATTTGCATTCCTAGATGGCACAGCTGCCCCAAGCCAAACACCCTCTCTAAAGCAAACAAATTGCTACCATACTACTTCACCACTGTTTCTTAGTGTGTAGAGCTGATTTTTTTGGATGCTAAACCCACCTTTCCTTACATAACTATTATAGTACTCTCTAGCTAATTCCTCATCCAACAATTGATGCCCCTCACATGGCTTCATATCTGTGGGCACATTAGGGACTACACTTATGCCTTCACTATTCTTCATGAATGCATTAGTTTCCTTCTTGGGGGTATTCAGATGACCCTTCATACTCTATTGCATTGCAGTCCAGCATCACTCAATGGCTATCACATTGTTATACAACCCTGTAAGAAATAGCAGTGGTAAATGTGTCCACCCTTTCCCTTCCTTACAGATCACAAATCTAGGCTCCAATTACCTACACGGTTAGAGAGAGGGACTAAAACAAGGAATTTGAGTAAACAATCAGATTAGATAAAAACACATGCATTTCATGTTAACAATATTGAATTCCAACTCAAAGATATTAAATTCTCTATATAAGCCCTTTAGTGTCCCAAGAAACTCTAGTATGATAGTGTCAAAACATGGACATTATGAGAGTATGACAACTTGAAATGGATTGGGTGCGACATTTTATACAGGGGCAAACAAATGGATGCTCATTATATTTGGAAGATGTATTTTAAGTCAATTATTTCAAGTATATTAGAGCAGAATATCATCAGATGATAGGTTATGCCAAATAAAGGATCTAAAACTCTTAATCTATCTATGACTACTGTCTAATGCCAGAATTGGACACCATTTGACTAAATAATGAAATTGGCCAAGGGGAATAGCCTAGCCTACTATTAGTAATATAAGGCTTCCCTGGATCTATTCTATTTTAATTAAACTGGACCCACTACGATGTAACTAATGTTCTGATTCAAATCATGTGTCCTCGCATTTCTGCATTATGGTACAAATGCCATTTTTAGAAAACTACTCCTGAAGTTTATCTGTCAAACATGTCCAGTGTCAAATTTGAAACAAAGGAAATAAAACTGCCATTGCTACCATAGTATTATGAACTCCTAAGTAAATTAATACCAATCATTCATATGAGAAATAAGAAGTTATGAAGGATACAACTTACAAGTGTAAAATCTTAGACACAATGTTGATGCCAAAGTATTAATCGCAAAATGCCTTTTTCTTTATGCACGGCGAAAGGGCTTGGGCTGAGAAGATGCATGGGGGTGTTGGACAAGCCGCACAAGGCTGTCGGAGCCAAACAATGGGTCAATGGTGGTGCTATCATCGATTGAAGGGCAACCACTATGGTATATGACACTAAAAGCGAGATGGGAGAGAAGATGATGCTATCGAGTGGAAGGGAGATGGGGTCGACCACTGTTGCTTGGCAGAAATGGCAGGGAAATTCCCCAGAGAGAAAGGCTCTCCCCTTTTCGCTCAAAACATGAAGGGCGCACCATTGTCGATTGGAAGGGAGATGGCGTCAATTGCCACTGCTCAGGGGGAAATGAGAGGGATGAAGTTGACTACAGCCGAATGGAAGGGAGATGGGGCGGTTGCTGCTACACAGGGGGATGGGGAGAAGAGCACTCCTAAGAGAGCAGAAAGGGTTATCCTTTTTCTTTCAAAGCAAACCTAGCAAAACTAACACACACAGCCAGCCAAATTTAGCCTCTTGTACATGCACACACACTTTTTGCATTTCCCATTATGCCCCTCCACTATACGGGCCGATGAGTGTTTGTAGAGTTTTCTCACTACAAATGTTTGTAGTGGAGTCAAGCTCTTATTCATATTCTATTCATTATCTAGGTTCCTCCACTATCATTTTCTTATTATTTCTTTTTACTTATCAATTTTTGATTGGCTACCCTCTAACTTTCATTCATCTGAATTAGCTACCCGAGGTCATACAAAATCTTTCGCTCGGAGCTTAATCCATTCAAGACAAATAAAGAAGGTATTTTTCTCATTTACATTCTTGCAAAAACCATTTCATTTAATATCTAAATACTCAACCGTTATGCATGCATTACTTTTTTAAGGAAAAATTCCAAAATAATAGCAGCCTTTATGGATAATTTTAAAATGGCCATGATTATTTGAAAATATTCAAAATGGTTAGAAAAGTTTGTATATCTCATCCTTATACACTTCTACTATATTGAAACGATATGTACTTTGATCTCCACTCCATCTTATGGTTAGATGTATAATATTTATAAATTATAATGAGATGAGTAGGATTTTTAACTTACAAGCAATTTTGTTTTTCATTATTAAACTAAACATTTGTTAAGAGAGGAAGAACCTTATTATCTTTCGATAAGAACCAATGGCAGACCTAAGACCTTTGATGAGGGGATGAAATTTATATCTTACACTATAGTTTGAAATATTAAATATTTCAATATATGTTATACCTTATCATAACATACTTTTAAAAAATATATATAGTAAATAAATTTTTATAAAAAATTATGGGTTTTTGGATTTGTCTCTCCATCTTTTTACGATTTTGCAAATTTCCTCCATAACTATTAATTTTGCAAAAATAACCCTACTTATAAACTTTGTTTACAAAAATACCATTATTGTTAATGGTCATTAGGATTTCTTACTCGAGTTAAAATTTAACTAGTCAAAAATTTGACTAAATTTTATATTTTTATTAGACATAATCAAAGGTATATAGTATACTTATATTGTGTCCTACATATCTAAATGACTAGTCAGTCCCGATTCGAAAACATGCATAGATATAACTTCAAAATTAGTCATACTTTGAAGCATTTTTTTCAAAAATTTCAAATGGATTAAAATAAAATTTACCAAATTTTCTTAGCACTTTTAAAGATTTTCAAAAGAAGATGACTATTTGAAATTATCATTACAAGGTTAACTATTTTGAAAATTTTTATCTTTTTAATACATTATGTATTATGTTTGTTGATCTCTTATGTGCTAGACCATCTAATGCATCATGAGTATGAACTCTCTATCATTTGAACCATGAGACTAACCTAAGGTTTTGTTACCTTAGCAACATATTCCTAACACATAGAGGTTAACAAGAGTGTAATGAACAACAACAATGTAAAATAAGAACAAATAGTTATAGAAACAAAATTCCTAACCTTTTCAATAAAGGAATTTCCTGGATTATAATTACTTTTCTACGTTTTACCATAGCATATTCTTTGATCCTTCATATGCCTAAACAAGTGCATAGGGTATTTATGCATGTACATGAGCTACATCATAAGTGTTCCACCACATGTCCCCTCTCTCCTTAAGCCACATGCCCTAAACCCTCTAATTGTAGGCCATGTGTCCCAAGACTCCATCCTTTGTGCCATGTGTCAAACCATTTCCCCTTTAAAAATAGCTTGTGGTCCATATCACCTTAACCACTTGGACTTGATCCAAAGCTATCCCACATGTATGCCACATGAGTTTCCAGCAAGCTCCTTCTCATCATACATACCATCCGCATGAAAATGAGCTGGTACAACATACTCTTGTTCCAATGCTACAATCCCTCAATCCGCATCAAGCATTCACAATACATTCTGTATCACCAATACAACCCGCATCCATGATCTTGTCTTGTAACCATGTCATGATCCACAAGGGAACTGTCTAGCATGCCTCCATGCCAAAAATGCATCACTTGTTTCATGTAAGTGATCACATCACTTGTTTGCTAAGTGATCCGCAATGCGGGGGTGTTACAAAATCCACCATGCGAACTTGTCAATGCCCTCATCGACTGTCAGTATTGCTGGAAAACATCCTCGAATTACCACAAGTCCATATCCCTTTCCCAACTAGCCTCCTCTATTATAGTTCATTTTTCACTTCACAAGGTAATAGGTTCATCTATTCATTCTGTTGTATCCATCTATCCTTCTATCCAAAATGGCCTCAGCTTCCCTTTCATGTTGAGCTCGCACAGTGGGTAGAGCTCTTTTTGATATTGCCCTGTACTGTCCTGTGCATCCTCATAGAAAGGTTTTAGAAAGAATCTATGAAATACTAGATAAAGATAGTACCTCTCAGGAAGATCCACCCTGTAAGCCATGAAATATTAGATAAAGATAGTACCTCTCAGGAAGATCCACCCTGTAAGCCAACTTCCCAATTCACCTTGTAATTTTAAATGGTCCATCATACCTTTAAATTAATTCACATGCACTACTTTCTTGTTGATATTCCTCCAAACTAGGGGAGTAAATTTTAACATCACCTTATCTCCCACTTAGAATTCCCAAATGTTTCTACCACAATCAGCAAATTTCTTCAATGATCTAATTGTCTTAGTCAGACAATCTCTAGCTTCTTCCAACTATTCGATTCTTAATCGAGCTATTAGATATGCTACTAGATAAGGCCCTCGAACATGTCGCTTTGACACTTCATTTGGTGTCAATGGTTGTTGCCTCATGGCCAACTCAAATGCACTCACCCCTATGGATGAAGACTGATGCAAATTATAGCTAAATTGTGTCACATCCAACAAGTCCACCTAGTCGCTCTAATTGGCTATGACATAATGTTGCAAGTACTCCTCTAGCATTGCATTCACCTATTCTACCTAACCATCTATCTGCAGATGATTACTAGTGGAAAAGTTAAGGTGAGTGCCTAGTAACTAAAATAAAGTGGTCCAAAACTGCCTTATGAATTGTGAGTCTCGGTCATTCACACTATCCACTAAAAATCCCTACAATTTCACCACATTCTTAAAGAAGAGATGTGCTGCTACTTCAGCCATGCATATAAGTGGAGCTAGAATGAATATACCATATTTGGAGAATCTATCTATGACCACCGAAATTGAAAGTAACTCATTTACTTTTGGCAACCTTATGATGAAGTCTATAGATAGACTCACCCAAGGCCTTTTTGGAATTGGCAATGGCTCAAATAGACCCACTGTCTTGCTCTTTTCCATCTTATCTTGTTGATACACAAGATAGGTTCGTATGTATCCCTCAATATTCTCTAACTTCTTTGGCTAGTAGAAGCTCCTTGCAATAAGAGCTATAGTTTACTCCTATTCGGGATGACCCGCCCACTAAGTATCATGAGTCTCCTTCAATAGCTTCCTCCAAAGATCACTAGTATTAGGTACATATGGTCACCCACCTTTGGCATAAAGAACTCCATGCTCTTGCTAAAATCGACGAGCAGTGCCTTCTTTGACTTAAACCAAGAGCCTTCTTGTTACTTAATCATTTTGGCTTTCACTTTTGATTTGCTCTAGCAAAACCCTTTCAAAACAAACCAATGCTACAATATATGGTTCACTAACCTTGTAACTCAAAACATCAGCAACAATGTTAGTCTTAATCAGCTTGTACTCTAGATTATAGTTGAATTCTGCTAAGAATTCTTGCCACCCAACCTGCTTTGGAAATAATTTTTCTAAGTAACAAAGCAGCTTGTGGCTACATTATCAATGTAGACCACAAAATTGCACCATTGCTGTCATCTCCTTTTCATAAGTTAAATACCTCTATTTTGTCTCATTCAGCTTTTAACTTTTATATGCAATTGGATGTCTGCATTACATCAAGACGCCGCCTATCGCCTTATCGAATGCATCTGTGTTTACCTCAAACAACTTGTCAAACTCTAGCAACTTTAATCACCAAAGCCACTTTCAACTTGTCAAATGTAATTTGACAATCTTTGGACTAACTTTATTATTGATCCTTTTTCAGTAGATATGTCAAAATAGTAGTCACTTTGGAGTAGCCTTCCATAAATTTCCTATAGTAGTTAGCCCGACCCAAAAACAACCTTATCTCATTAACTTTGGTTGGAGTCAGCCAACCAACTATAACTTAGGCTTTGACCTTATTCATGTACACCTTCCCCTTGGTTATGTAATGCCCAAGGAACATGATCTCTTTCTGGGCAAAACTATATTTTTCTCTCTTTATATACAACTTATGCCCCCTCAATCTCTCTAACACTAACTTGAGGTGAGCAACATATTTCTTAAAATTTTTATTGCATATAACAGTATTGTCCAAATACACAATGATAAATATATAAAGGTATGAACGTAATACATCATTCATAAGATTACAAAAAGTAGCGAGAACATTATATAAACCCAAAGGCATTATAAGGTATTCGAATGAACCATACAAAGTAACATTGTAGTCTTTGGCTCATCTACCTTCACAATACGCACTTGACAATAACCCAAATGAAGATCCAACTTGGTGACGTATGTTGTTTTAGTTAACCTGTCAAACAAATCAACAACTAAAGGAAAAGGAAATTTATTCTTTATAGTTACGTTATTGAGGGTGCAATAGTCAACTAATAATCACTTTGATTTGTCCTATTTCTTCTAAAATAAGATTGAGGCTTTATAAGGTGCTTTAGAAGGTTAAATGAATTCCACATCCAACAAATCATCCAACTGCTTTTTGAGTTCTTGCAATTCTGATAGTGTTATTCTATATGGGGCCTTAGAAAGAGGTCAAGCTCCAGGCATTAGCTCGATTGCATGGTCAATGTGTCTTCTTGGTGGAAGTTCTTTAAGTAACTGTGGTGGCATGATGTCCTCATACTCCACCCACAAATCTTGTACCATCTCTAAAATTTTTCCATGAACAATCTGTTTCTCTTCAAAAAGAGTCACTAGGAAAGTTGTCTCACCTTTCCCTAATCCATCTTTCACCTATTGATCCTGTTTAGATGGTGACTCAAGAGGGGGTGGAGGGGTGAATTAAGTCTTTAAAAGTTTTAGCAAGAACATAATTAAAGTGCAAGACTAAATCGTCGATAACATAATGCACTTAGACTAGTAATTTTATAGTGTTTTGGCCCTTCACTTGAGTTCCTAGTCTACTTCACTGAGTTAAATAACCTTCTTTGCTAAATTCAGGTTCCACTAACACCTTCTTTAATCAGTAACCTTCTGATCAACTAAATACACTTGTTGGTTTCCAAGCTCACCAACTAACTTATACAAATACTTAGTAAGTATCCTTCTTGCTTTCACTACACAAATACAAGTTCTTGACTTGAAGAGTTATATAGAAAGAAAAGTGTACAAGTATTAATGCCTCCAATAGACTGATTTTGTACAAAGTTCAAAAGCAATAGACATAATTACTATAGCAAGAAAAGCAATATGATTCAATCTCCAGAAGTGGTTGAATAAATAACTTTGAATGCTTCTTTGAATAAACTGTAGTGGAGTTGAAATCATGAAAGAAAAGCCTTAAAGACTTAGTAAATGTTCTCTCTCATTTTTCAATGTAAAACTATTTTTTTAGATCTCACTAACTTCTTTTATAATTAAGATCTCTGACTTTTTCTGTTATGGTAGGTGAGAATCATTAAATGCTGAGAAACATTTGAATTTATAACTATTGTACTTTCAGCGGGGTTTTGAAGGCAATGAACTTACTTCAAATCCTCTAAGCTTCTAAGTAATATGAAGTTTGCACAGCTCACACAAGACTACATCTCTTCGAATGTACCAAAGATGTGCTTCGGAGGCTCCGAAGTGGTGCAACACCAGTATCTTGCATCAGGATCATGGAGACTAACTCCAAAGGAGTTCTTTGTCTCTAAAGTATACGTTTTGTGACTCCAAAGAACTAATTCTGAACTCTAAAGTATTTCTTTGTCTCTGAAATACTTCACTTGACTTCGAAGTACTTATTTTCTGGCTCCAATGAATCATGTTCTCTAAAGAGTATTTTGAAGGCTGTCATTCGTTGTCTCAAAATGCCTTGATGCCTCCAATGTACTTGACTTAACTCTGAAGCTCTTAGGCCCGTGACTCTAAAGTGCGTTAACTGTCTCTGAATATTTTGAGTCCATAACTTTGAAGCAACTTGATTGACTCCGAAGTAATTGACTTAACCCCAAAGCTTGTATATTCATAACTCCAAAGTAATATCATCTATCTTCGAAGTATTTTAATGGCTCCAAGATGTTTGTTTTGGCTCAAATGCATTTTTTGCTGAGTCCAACACTTGCGACTTTGTGATCCCGAAAGGTTACTCCTTTGTCTGTGAAGTATTCTAGTGGCTTCAAAGCACCTTTGCTAACTCTAAGTTTGTGACTTCATGAATTAGAAGAGTTAATCTCCTATCTCTGAAATGCATGAATAACTCTGAAGGGATGAACTTTTAAACCTGAAGTCGACTCCCAAGCTCCTTTAAAAATTCTAAAACTTTAAATATTCTATTTTCTTCTTTTAAGTATATCTATGATTTATATACTTATATTTATTAAGCATTTACTTGGTTTCTTCCTTTGATCATCATGAAGATTATTCTTAAGTTAAGTATTAAAAAATATTTTTGCAATATGCTTAAGAATAAATTATTAGTACCTTATTGTTTCACTTATGTCTTTAGTCATCATCAAAATATGGTTGATTAAGAATGTTTATCATCAAAATCAAGTTATTTTAAGAGTGTCTGTTCAACATTCTCCCTCTTTTTGATGATGACAAAACACTGAGTGATATACCTTTCAAAATTTTTGCAAACATGAAAATTTTAAAGCAACTAAACGCATGTTTGATGTTCAATAAAATTCTATTAAATTAGTACAACTCCCCCTGAATGGGTGCACTATATTTCATTCAAAATTGCAAAATTTAGTACATTTTCTCCCCCCTTTTTATTAGAATAAAAAAGGTGGTAAGAAACAAAATGAAGATTCAGAGCCTGTCATGACCAAAATGCACACATATAAAACATAACTTGTCATGACCAAAATTTTCAACTGCAAAATATGATAAAAGTTTCATTCATAAATAATTCCTTACAATAATTAAATATTACAAGAAAATATTTTCAATGAAAATATACATCAGAGAGATAGTAAAAAAATGCAGAAGGCGGTAGAATCAGTGGGATAGCTTGGGTTTTCTCTTATTTAGAAAAGAAATCTTGGTGAGGTGCAAGAGAAGGCTTGGGTTGAGAGGGTGATGGTGTAGAGGAGGACTTGAGTGGTTTGGAATGGTTTTGTTGATTATTTTTGGTGAAGGAGGTGAAATGAAATGGATCCATTAGAATTGCTGAGGGAGGTTCATGGGTATATGTTGTGGGTCCACAATTAGAGACATAAATGAAATCAATGCTTTCTCTAAATTGTGGATCTAGCAATTCAGGGAAGGCTTTAGGAGTCCCTTTTAAGAGGGCTTCTGTATTGGCATTCATTCGAGCTATGTACTCTTGATAGTACATGGTTATTCTGGAGAGAGGAGACTTTTGTATTCCTTTAGAGGTAGAATTCTTGACTTCCTCTTGGGTTTAGAGGAGTATGGTTGAGATGAAGGTGTAGAGGGTGATGGTTTGGGTAGTGGTTTTGGTTTTGGGATTGCAGGAGGTTTTCCTGTTTTGGTTTTAGTAAAAGGTAGGGGTGAAGTTTTTGGTTTTGGTAAATGGGCTGGTTGAGATTGGATTTTCCATATCCTGTGTTGGATAGCAGTCTCTGAAAGCTGAGGGTATGGGAGAGGAAGATTGTCAGCAATTGCCTTTAGATTGGCAGTGTTGAAAGATGAGAATTCTTCCTCAGTGATAAGAAAGATTTGATGAGGACTTGAGGGAGATAGAAATGTGATTTTGGGAGGCCTTGATGCTGGAAGCATCTAAAGAAGTTTCTTAGTATAATTTTGAAGAATTGTTTCTCTATTAAGAATGTGAATTTTGTGATCCTTGGGAATGAATGGTGGATTAGGAAGAAGTTAAATCCTATACAAAATGTTTGGATCCTCAAATTCTGAAAATGGATATTCCCGAGGGGATAGATGGATAGACCGAGAGAGAAACATATTGACAACTTCATATTTGATCTTTGATTTACTCTCAAACTCAGAAAATGTCATCCTGATTGGATTTGCAATACAAAGAAGAATATTAGGATTATCAACAACTGATCTTGGAGGAGACTGAGGAGGAGTTTGAATAGGTGTTTGTAGAGGAGTAGGAGGTCTTCTCCATTTTGGATGAATTGAAGGAGTGTTCCACTCTAGTGGAATTTCTTCACTCCATTCAGGAATTACCTCTCCTAATTGTATAAGAACCATCCAAGTCCAGTCTAGCCATATTATTGGCCCTGGGGGAAGAAAATGAATTGGATTGAGTGGAACTATGAAATACATTCCATATTTGATAATGGCTTTATGAGGATTGGAAGGATAATCCTCAGGCAGGTTGAACAAGACTTCAATGGTTGGAACTGATGGTGGCTGCAATAGAGGAGGAGATGAGGTGATTTTAGTAGGTTGAATCACAGGTTGAGCAACCTCTAGAATTGTAGGACATGATGGATGAGGAGACTATGTGTGGGAAGAGAAATAAGGGTGATAAGTTTGACTTCTAAATGACTCTGCTAAATATTGTAGAGATTCAAGTCATTGATCAATCTTATCAGCTCTACAGATCATGGATGACATGGCAGTGTTAAGTTTATGATCCATTATGTTTATTTGAAGAGCTAAGGTAGACAGAAAGTGTTCAATATATGTTATTTTGTCTTCTAAGTTGAGTGGGATGGGTTATGTAGTGGGGATTGATAAAGCGGTTAGTGTGGGTGATTGATGAGAAAGAGTGGGTCTTATGGGTGATGGAGATCTGATAGGTGTGTAAGATAGGGTGGCTGCTACTGCTGCTTCATTTTCTCTTCTTAAAATCTCTTGTGACTCCTTTATTCTGACATGTCTTTCTTCTTCTCTTGGAGTGTCTATCCTTTCTTATTCTATATTCTCTTTTCTTGGTATTCTTTTTACTTCTTCTTCTTCTTGCTCTGGTCTGGATCTCTTTAGTTAAACTACTCTTCTTGGCTTTTCACTAATCGAGCCTTGTAAGGTTTTCTTGAAACCTATTCTTTTCAATGTCTTCTCGTCAATTGTGTCTGAGTATCTTGGAGGTTCTCTTTATTCCTCAGATAAATTAACACCTGCTTCCCTCATTAGCTTGGTTAAAGTCATTCCATAAGGGAAAGGGAATCTTGAAGTACTCTTTACCGAATAAATGTGATCTGACATAAGTTCTGCTAGATCCACTCTCTTTCTATTCTTGAGAGCCCACAGTATTCTTCCATCCTTCTCTGACACATGTTCTGTAGCTCCCTTTTTTAGGTACACATTGTTTATTACCATCATGTAGGCTAGTTTGAGATTTAAACTCAAATGGCTGGTGTGGAGATAATTCTCTCTCTCATCAATTTCTGCTCTATCCAGATCTGAAAACAGCCTTCATCTGGTTGGTCATATTGGTTCAACTTCTATCAGAGGGAGATTAAAACATCTTCTTAGACTATCTGTGGATACATCTTATAACACCCCGCACCCCCACTATGCATTTTCACCTCGTGCTAGTAGAGCCGATGCGGGATACTAATATTTTCCTATCAATTCCCCATTTCTATGTAAATTTTGCCAAAAATTTGGCAGTGTCTACCCTGAATTATTAGGGTTTACACCTGGAATACATACATTTAATATATAAAAAATAAATTTAACTATCTTAAGATAATCAAATTTAACAACAACCCATACCCATACCCTCAGCTCTGTCCCAAAACTAATACCGATCATGATAGCAATCACACAGCTACATTCAAAATTCTATCACTATGACATGCCATACAATCAATTATATATCATTTGGAATAAAATATAATTACACAATTATATAACGGGATTCCAATCCTTGTATTCTACCATACCATTAATAAAATGTCTTTAACATTATTTATATGCCTAATCTGCATGTGGACTTCATTACTTGAGCTGTCGATTATAAAAAATGGAAAAAGAAGGCGTGAGTCGGGTGAACTCAGTAAGTAGGCTAATTGAAAGAAACATTGGTATTTAATCAAGGAATATTATAAATATTCCACATCAATCAACACATTGCAATAGTATAACATTCCTTAGCCAGGAAAAATCATGAGATCCTGTATCAAGGACAAAAAATGAGAAAAAAATAATGTAAATGGAATGACATGACTAGAATTGGTCGCCTTTGGAATGAACCAAATAATTTCCATTATTATTGATTTTCCTCAATTGATTACACTTGCTATGTACATCAGAAAAATTATATGTTCATATCCTAGACCACAAGTGGTCCTAATTACATCTCCACAATGGAGAAAACCCTTGATTAAAAGAAAAAATACAATGCATTTTAGAAATCCAAAAATAAATCACACACTTTCTCTCAAAATAGATGTGTACTGTCTTTGGGATCGCCAAGCACATTGCGATGACTTGATATTCAAGAGATTACCTCAAGTCAATAGGCTGATAGGAATACACGGTTCTAACTGGGTTGCTAGACACTGGGTCAACTAGGAGATGAGTGTTTTGATCCGATTGGTTTGTCCCGGGTGGAATCAAGATCGGGTAATTTCTATTGTTTAGACTGTAAGAAATCATAGAGACAGTAGATGTTTTGTGACTCAATTGGCATATCCCGGAAGGACTTAGGACCGAGTGATCTCTATTGTGTTTAGACCTGAAATAGATCAGAAAAAAATAGGCGACCTAGGTTTGATTAAGCCTTCTCTCATTGCCCATGAAAAGCTTAGGAAGAGTGGGCCAGGTTAACTGGGTTTAGCTCAGCTCTCTCAATTACCCATGAGAAGCTTAGGAAGAGTAGGCCAGGTTGACTGGGTTTGGTTGTTTTAATGAATGGTATATGCTAAGGTTTGACTCGGTGAGTCACGACTCAGTGACTCGGTCCTAGACTTAGGCTTCTAAACAAGTTAGTGAGTGGTGATTGCTAAGGTTTGACTCGGTGAGTCACGACTCAGTGACTCGTTCTTAGACTTAGGCTTCTGAACAAGTTGGTGAGTGGTGGTTGCTAAGGTTTGACTCGGTGAGTCACGACCCAGTGACTCGGTCCTAGACTTAGGCTTTTGAATGAGTTGGTGAGTGGTGATTGCTAAGGTTTGACTCGGCGAGTCACGACTCATGACTCGGTCCTAGACTTAGGCTTTTGAATGAGTTGGTGAGTGGTGGTTGCTAAGGTTTGACTTGGTGAGTTACAACTCAGTGACTCGGTCCTAGACTTGGGCTTTTGAATGAGTTGGTGAGTGGTGGTTGCTAAGGTTTGACTCGGCGAGTCACGACTCAGTAACTCGGTCCTAGACTTAGGCTTTTGAATGAGTTGGTGAGTGGTGGTTTCCAATATCCCGTGGAAAACCGCAAGCGGGCGATCTCTGCCGTTTATACTGTGAGAGATCGAAGATCCAGACTACATGAATTAAGCCCAATTACATTTTTAATTAATTAAGCCTAATCATGATTAACACTAATGATAATGATTAGTGCTAATGACTGTTCTGAGTTAATTTAAGATAGTGTCATTAATCCTCTAATCTATGGGGAAATTACAGGATTTAAACTGGTTTTAATGTGTCTAGGGTGTCAAATTCAATGTTATCTTGTTGTCCATTGGCCATGTGGGGCCCACCATATGGGAACCCACCATTACCATACATGGGTGGGACCCATGTATGTACCATGGTGGGGCCATGGTAAAGTGCCCTCAGGTGAGGCACCTGCCTATTGAAGGTCCCTCAAAGCTCCTTCTCCAAGTTCTCCCTTTCCAAGAGAATTCTCCTTCCTCCACCAATCTTCTCTCCAAAAATCATCTCCCCCTCAAGGAGGGGAAGTAGTATTTATAGGCTTAGAGCCTACCTTCACCTCCAAGGGTAATTTGGGGATGCCCACCTCCTCCCAAGGGATAATTTGGAAAACTAGAGCCCACCTTCACCTCCAAGGGCAATTTGGGGATGCCCACCTCCTCCCAAGGGGCAATTTAGGGATGCT
>JAYJMB010026506.1:0-38528 GCA_036873735.1 Pouteria campechiana
AAGGATGTTGTGTGGATGACTGGAGAAATATTGGAGTGTATAATTTTTACTTTTATGAATTATAATGAAAAAAAAATAAGTATCATAATATGTGATGAATGGTTGTACTTAGGTGGACAACCCTATTTTCAAGGGAGACTCTATCCAATATTCTATAGAAATTAGGTCAATAAAAAAAATATATCAAAGCAACCCACCCTGGAGGTAGGAAAATCATGGTATGATCATGTGGATTTATGGTGTAAAATGGAGTGACGGCCCTAGGAGGGCGGGGCGTTACATTGTAGAATATGGATAAATCACATATTATTTTTCTAATGAAAACTTAAAGTGATAATGTCATAAAGCATATGATATATCTATGATCCAACATATAATGAAGAAGGTTAATGCACTATGAATCATAATGAATTCTTTATTGTCTAAAATAATTTATGTAATATGCTTGCATTCAAAATGTTGCAATAATGATTATTCATGTCAATCATATTTGTCTTCATTTCGGCTTCCTAGACTAAAATCATCATTAGCATCAAGTCTTAAGATAAGTTTTGTTATCATTAGAATCATACAATAATCCCAATAAGTCTTCTTTACTGAACTCAGGTTCCACTATAAAAATTGTTGCTTTTGCAAGTTCACCAACAACTTACTAGTTTTCCAAGCTCACTAGAAATGTTTACACATTGGTTTCCAAGCTCACCAACTAACTTATATACTTTGGTTTCCAAGCTTACCAACTAACTTACTAGTTT
The DNA here is from genome assembly GCA_036873735.1 of Pouteria campechiana. Classification (NCBI taxonomy): domain Eukaryota; kingdom Viridiplantae; phylum Streptophyta; class Magnoliopsida; order Ericales; family Sapotaceae; genus Pouteria; species Pouteria campechiana. Next base: position 756 of record JAYJMB010026506.1, read on the forward strand.
TAAAGTAGAATGCACAAAATAATGCCTCTTACTAAGACAGACATGTATGAAAATTAAATTTAATTGAATGAACAAAGTATGCAATGAGATCAGCTTCAAACTCCTTTTGAAGTTGATGCAAATTTGATTTTGAAGCCTTTAAATACTTTGTCAATGTTGTAGTAGCTGGAATGGTGAGATCTTGAATGCTCTTCTTGATTCAAAGTTTTTTTTAATGTATTTTTTGATTATGATTAAACGTCATCTTCATCCTTTTATAGGATTTGAAAAGTTTTAGCCATTGCAACCTTTGACAACATTTTCAAATTAATTAGGCAGAGTTGGTAACGAGCTTTGTTCTAAGTTACATTTGGTAACTTCTGAGTGCTTCTGAGTTATTTATTCTTTTTCTGATGTCGTTCTGAAACACTTTTGTGTAACTTCTGATTAATATTTGATTTGATTCTTGATTTCTTTTCAACTTCTAATCTTTCATGCCAAGCCTTTGATCAAACTCTGAATTATTTTTAATGACTTTTGAACATCCTTTTTATTTGAGCACCCCGTTGTATATCTTTCTTTGAAGGGTTAATATAATAAATATATAATTAACACCTTTATTTTTTGTAGTTACTTTCCTTAATCTGTTTTGATATTTAATGCTGCAACACTTGGAAAGTAATTTGTTAATGCCTTAATTCTTCACTTATTTGTATGTTTATCATAAAAAATAAGTTGTTTAATCTTATTCATCATCAAATCCAAGCTTAGTAAAGGGTTTAGACTTAACATTCTCCCCCTTTTTAATGATGACAAAATATATGAGTGATAAACCTTTCATAAAAATTTTAGAATATGCAGTGCATGTAATGTGCTTTTAGTTAGTGGGGCTTCTCTTGCAAAGGTAAGCTCCCCCTGAATATATGTACCTTGAATGTACTTAAAAAAATATTTCTCTTCTCTTTTTTTTCCCCCCATTTTGTCATAATAAAAAGGAGTTATGGAAAAGGAAAAAAGTAAGAGATTGCATTAAAGTGGTAGAACTTTATACTTTAGATTGATAACTATATTATATAGCAAGAGGTATTTAGATATATTGAAACAGAAAGAGATACATCATTACAAGTTAAGATACGTCAGAAAAAGCATAATACAATGAAGTATCATAGAAAAATGAATCTAGCCAAGAAAGGAAGATATGAGTTAAATATAATAGTTAGTTTCTTGGCTTTCTATTGTAGGTTAGAAGGAAGAAGTGGCGGTTTTCAAAAGGAGTAGTTATGGTTGTGAGTTCTTGAGTAGGTTGTTTGGGAGATTATTTGGGTTTAGATATAACCTTCTTGATTCTGGGAGGAGGGGGAGGAGGAATAAAAGTGGGATCTTTAGGAATACAAGTGGGTGATTTTTGGATTAAAAAGGGGCTTTTGTAGGTTGAAACATAAATGATGTTAACGCAGTCTTTGAATGTAGGGTCTAAGAGTTCAGGGGAATGGCTTTAGCATTGGCATTCATTCTAGCCATGTATTCCTCATACTACAAAGTATATCATTGAGGAGAAGCTATTTTGTGAACTTTGAGAGGTGGAATTCTAGGTTTCCTCTTTGGTTTTTCTGGATAGTTTGTTTTATGGGAATAGAAAGTGGCTTTTTAGAAGTTTTTGTTTTTGGAGTTGGTTTTGGAGAGGGAGAAGTTTTTGGTTTTCTGGCTGTCTTTGGAGGAGCTGATGTTTTTGGTTTTGGTAAGGGGGCTGGTTTGGGATAATTCATATGAATTTTATGATGAAGTGATATATCAGCAAGCTTTGGATAAGGAAGTGGAAGATTATTAGTAATAGCTTACAAATTAGTTGCGGAGTAGAACAGAAATTCTTCCTCAATTATAAAAATGTTATTGAAATGTCCTGAGGGAGATGGAAATACTATTCCAAGGAGCCTAGATGCTAGAAGCATCTAAAGTAGCCTCTCAATCTATGCATCTTGAAAAGATGCTAACTGAGGGATGTTGATTTCATGACCCATGGGTGTGAGAGGAGGATCAAGGATCAGCTGAATTCTGGAAAAAGCAATCTTATCCGTGATTTGTGGAAATGGGAGAGCTGAGGGATGGATGACAAGGTAGTGAGATATAAACATTCTAGAGATTGCAGAATTGATTTTTGATTGAGCTTTGAATTCAAAAAATATGAGTTTGATTGGATGATAAATATGAAGAAGAACATCACAATTTTCATCCTTTGGTTTTGGAGGAGATTTTGGAGGAGATGGTGGAGGAGTTGGAGTTCTTCTCCATTCTAGAGGAAGTTCTTCAATTCTAGTGGGGATTACTTCTCCTGATAGATGAGATCATGCCAACCCCAGTTTAGATATTTGGGAAGAAAATGAAAGACAGGAAGTGCTACTTATGTGGGATATTTTTCATATCTAAAAATAGCTCTACACAGATTTGAAAGGTAATCTTCTATAAGATTAGGTAATGGTTCAATGGGAATTAATTTTGGAAATGCTAAAGAGGGTTGTGTTTGTGTGGGAATTTGAATTATGGCTTTAGATTGTTCAGCTACAGGCAGGATAACATCTGGAGTTGGTGTGTATGTTGAAGATGATGAATGTGTGGAAAATGAATGGGTAAAGGTGATCTGTAATCATTTTGTGGGAATAATGGGTAGGATGGTGAATGTTGGGTTTAGAGTTGGGTTTTAATAGTTTCAATTTGAGCACTTAGTGCATCTAGCTTGTGAGTTAATGATTCCCAAATTGAATTCATCTTTTGGTTAAGGTTTGAATTTTGAATTTCAAGGTTGGTTATCCTTGTGAGGATGGATGATAGGTGGGTTGAAAGAATAGTGTCAAGATTTTGTGGAATTATGTAGGTGGGTTGTTGAGGTAGAGGAATGAAAGATTGTTGTTGAGTTTGAGTAGGTATGGAGGGCACTGCTACTATACTTTCTTCTCTATCCTCTAGTTTTGTCTCTTCCTCATTTCTTCTAGGGGCTTCTTCTCTTGTTGCTTCTTTCACAATGTCTTGCTTGTCTCTTTTTTCTTCTCCAATTTCTATTATCTTTACTTGTTCTTCTTTTCTTGGCTTCTGGGAAATCCATCCTTGTAGAGTTAACTTTCTCTTCAAAGTATCTCTATTTATTGCTTGTCTTGTCATGAATTCTTCTTCATCCTCTTTGGAGAGGTCAATGTTGGTTGTCCTCAAAAATTTGCTCATTATTATCCTATATGGAAGATAATACTTGGTCCTTCACCAAGTATAGTTGATCAGTAATTATTTAAGCCCGATCTACTTTCTTCCTGTGTTTCATTGCCTATAATATCTTGGCTTTCTTCTCAAAGATCTAATCTGTACCTCCTAACTTAGGATATATGTTGTTGAAGATCAACATATGAGTAAGCTTGAGATCTAAATTTAGATGGATGACATGCATGTATGTCACATTCTCTTTAATTTCTACTCTAGAAAAATCTGAAAATAGTCTAGTAGTGTTAGATGGCCAATCTATTTCTTGCTGTTCTATCTCAGGAATATTGAATACATTCCTTATATTCTCTAGAAATAGATCTATTTGAGTCTTTCCAATCCATGATTTCTCGGTATTGTAGTTAAAGTTGGTGACCAGGGCTTGAACCATCCTAGTATAGGATTTATCTTTATAGTTCATAAAATTTTCCTAGCCTTAGAACTTAATTAAATTTGTCATCTCTAAATTCAGGTCATTTTCTCCAAACACTTCAAAGTCAAAGACTCTTCCTTTCACAATCTTTCTCCCTTCAAAATACTTAATGAACATACTGTAGGCAGAAGAGTTGTTATTAAAATTTACCTTTACATTGTAATCTTGTGTTGTTCTTCTTTTTCCTTGCCATTTGCAATAGCTAGTAGAATTTTTGGCTTAGGGTTTTGAAGAAGAGTGTTTTTAGAGATTCTGGGGATGAATTGAAATGGGAGTAATTTAAAGGAGGGAAAATGTAGTCGATAAGAAAATTTGAATCACCTTTTTGAAGAAGGGGCTCAGAGATATGAAATAAGAGTGCATAGTTTCTAAGGTTAGGGTTTTTGTAGGGGATAGAACTTCTGATACACTATATCAGAGGTTCTGTGTGGATCAGAGGTTAGTCAAAACTTCCATATTAATAACCTAAAAAAAAGTTCTAAGGAATTTGAGAGAAGGAACTTTGAAGTGCAGAAGTTCTAGGGCAATCAGCCCGTGAGTCAAAGTTTTGAGGAGGTGTCACAGAATTTTTATGATGAGTGAAAATAGTTTTAAGATTATAATAGAACTACTATGTGATTTCTGATGAATTCTGAATGTTTTGTTAGATTTTTTGAGTTACTTTTGAATCATTTTAGATGAGGTAACAAAGTTTTTGAATTACTTCTAAAGCATTCTAAATGTTATTTTAGAATTTTTAATATACTTTTGAGGCAATTTATTTAATATTTATGAATATTCCTAGTCATTTAAACATTATATTAGGATTAAATGTGCATTTCATGTGCACGGGTCTAGTACACCAAGTCCTCTTCTAATTTTATAGAATCTATTTTCTAGAAGAGGTTTTGTAAAAATGTCTGCTTATTGATTTTCAATTGGTACATATTTTAAACATATGTTATGGTTTTGTACATGATCTCTAAAGAAGTGATGTTTAACTTCTATGTGTTTAGTTCTAGAATGTAATACTGGATTCTTTGTTAGATTTATTGCACTAGTATTGTCACATCTAATAGGAGTATTAACATATTTCAAATCATAATCATTTAATTGCTATTTTATCCACAAAATCTATGCACAACAGCTGCCTACAACTACATATTTAGCTTTAGTAGTTGATAAGGCAACAAATGTTTGTTTCTTGGAGAACCATGATATGATGATGCTTCTAAGAAACTGACATATTCAAGAGGTACTCTTTTTATCTACTTTGTATCCTACAAAATCTGAGTCAGAGTACCTAACTAATTCAAAGTTCAAACCTTTTGGATACCATAATCCAAGATTTTGAATATTTAAAAGGTCTCTATATATTCTTTTAACAATAATTAGATGTGATTCCTTAGGATCTAACTAGAATTGTGGACACATATAGACACTAAACATAATATCTGGTCTACTTTTAGTTAAATATAAAAGAGATTCTATCATGCTTCTATAGAGTTTTTGACAGATAGATTTACCTTTTTCATCCTTATCCATTTTAATGGACGTGCTCATTGGTGTGGCTAATGGTTTTCCTTCTTCTAAATTAAATTTCATGAGTAATTATTTGGTGTATTTTTCTTAATGGATAAAGATTCCTTCCTTCATCTGTTTTACTTGAAGTCCTAGAAAGAAGTTCATCTCACCCATTAAACTCATCTCAATTCTCCCTACATTACTTTAGAGAAGTCTTGACATAATTTATCATTGGTTGTACCAAATATAATATCATCCACATAAATTTGAACAATTAGCATATTACTTTTGTCATGCTTAATAAAGAGTATGGTGTTTACTTTACCTTTAGCAAATCCTTTTTCTATTAATAATTTACTTAATCTCTCATACCATGCTCTAGGAGCTTGTTTTAATCCATAAAGAGCTTTTTTGAGTTTGAAAACATGATTTGAATCATAAGAATCTTCAAATCCAGGAGGTTGTTCTACATAAAACTCTTTATTAATGAAGTCATTTAGAAATGCACTTTTAACAACCATTTGATAAAGTTTGAAATTCATGAAAGATGAAAATGCTAATAACATTCTAATAGCTTCAATTCTGGCAATAGGAGCATATGATTCTTCAAAATCTATTCCTTCCTCTTGACAGTATTCTTTAGCTACTAATCTTGCTTTATTTCTTATTACTATACTAGATTCATCTAATTTGTTCCTAAAAACTGATTTGGTTCCTATAAGAGATTGATAGTTGGGGCTTGGAATAAGTGTCTAAACATTATTACGGTTGAATTGATCCAATTCTTCTTGCATAGCTATAATCCAGTTTTCATCTTTTAATGCTTCATCGATGCAAGTTGGTTCTACTTGAGAAATAAAAGCCAAATTACCACATACTTGATGATATGAAGATCTAGTTCTCACTTTATCATAGATATCACCAATTACTTGGTTTTCAGGATAATCATGCATGAATCTCTAATCTTTGGGAAAGAAATTATTACCTTCATTATTTACCTCAATGATGGATGGTTAATCATCTGTTTCTTCTTCATTTTTTGTGTTTTTTATTGTGAAGAATCTGTCTTCATCTTTTATTTTCATTTTCTCAATAGATGTTGTGAATTCTCCTGTCTCATTGCCAAAATCACTTATCTTTCTAGAGGGGTTAGTACTTTCATTAAATTTTACATGAATAGATTCCTATACATTTTTATTTTTCAGATTGTAGACTCTAAATGCCTTGCTAACAATGGACTAGTCGAGGAAAATGCCTTCATCAAATTTGCTATCAAATTTGCAATGGTTTTCCTTCCCATTATTAAGAATAAAACATTTGTAACAAAAAGTGTGGAAATGAGAGATGTTTGGTTTTCCGCCATAATATAATTTAAATGGAGTTTTCTTGAGTATAGATCTAGGAAAAATTCTGTTAATAATGTAACATGAAGTATTCATTGTCTTAGCCCAAAAGTATTGAGGTAAGTCAATTCACTCAACATTATCCTTGTCATCTCTTGTAAGGATCTATTTTTCCTTTTAGCCACTCCATTTTGCTGAGGTATTATTGGTGCAGAGAAGTGTGCAAAATTCCATTACTTTCACAAAAAATAGTGAATTTTGATTTTTAAATTCTCCACCATGATCACTTCTTATAGCTACTATATAAGAATTTTGTTCATTCTGTACAGACTTGGTAAATGTTTCAAAGAATGAAAAAGTTTCATCTTTGGAAGCGAGAAACGTTATCCAGGTGAATTTAGAATAGTCATCTACAATGACATACGCATAATGTTTCCCTCCAATACTTCTAGTTCTTGTTGATCCAACAAGATCCATGTGTAGCAATTGAAGTGGTTAGTATACTTTTTTTTTTATTTAAATGATTCTCTAACTTGTTTTCCTTTTAAGCAAGCATCACACAATTCATTGTGGTCAAATTTTAGTTTGGGTGAGCCAACAACAAGATCTTTGTTATATAGTTTTTCAATTATGAACTTGTTGGCATGTCCTAATCTTCTGTGCCACAACAAGGATTCATCACTTTTCATAACACGATATTTGACTTGGATGTTACTCAAATCTACTAAATATACATTTCTACATCTTTTACCAAGTATTACAACTAAATTTGAACTATCTATTACATAACATATATGTGATTCAAATACAACCTTATAATCATTATCACAAAATTGACTAACACTTAAAAGATTGTATTTTAATCCTTCTACTAGTAAAACATTTAAAATAGTAATATGGGGAGGTTGGATAATCTTACAAATCCTAATCACTCTACCTTTTCCATTATCTCCAAACGTAACTATTCCTCTATTTTTAGCTTTGAATTTTGTGAACAACTCCTTCCTTGTCATGTGTCTTGAGCAACCACTATGAATATACCATTTCCTACTTCTTTTGGCTTTCAAGCACACCTATAATAATAAGATCAACCTATAATATTTGGTACCCATTTAGGATGGGTCTAGGTGGGTTAGTAGTAGAATATTTTGACACCCATTGCTTTTTAGGCATTACTAATTTATTATCTGTAGGTATTGATGTATTTATTATGTTAGCAACAATTTTTGGCACCCAAATTAGGTTCTGCTTGGGTTCTAGATTGCTAATTTTCTTTCTTTAGTTTTCTCCACTTTTCTACTTTGCCTTTAGTTTAAATAATGTAGAGGTTAATGTTTTTCTAAGGGCTTGATGTTCTGCTTTTGTTTGCTCAAGTTAAGATTTTGGTTAGTTTTAAGCTGAGTATTTTCTTGTCTTAACTTAGAACATACAAAGATTATTCTTTCTAATTCTCTTTTTATTTCTTTGTGTTTAGCTTTTAAAGTTTTAAAATCTAAATTTAACTCATCTAATAATTCTTCTAAGTCAAATATTTCAGTTTCTGAATTTACCTCATCTTCATGGATGACCATGAAGCTTATTTTTGTATGATGCTCCTCCTGGTTTCTTTCTTTGGAGTTGAGTGAACTAAATTAAGCTTTATTTTCTTCTTTTGTTTCACTCAAGCTTTCTTGCATCATATTTTTCAGCATTTCCCATGTAGCCATCGCTTTCTTCTTCTTTTCAAATTTTCTGTTATTAGAAATATTCTTTTTATCAAAGAGGAATTATACCTTTTCTTTTTGTTTCCTTGCTTTTCGTCAAGTTTTGGGCAATCAAATCTCATGTGCCTAGACTTGTTACAATTATAAAATATTGGAATCTCATTTTTCTTTTCCTTGCTTTTATTGTTGCTTTTGAAGTTGTTTCCAAATTTCTTCTTTCTAATCATATTTTTGAATCTTCTTGTTATCATTATCATATCCTCATAATTTTCACTTACTAAGGCTTCTTCTGAAGATTCTTTATTCTTTGGATCATCTTGTAAAGTAATCTTCTTGCCTTTGAATTTATCTGGAACCTATTGCTTCATTAAGACTTCATGCATCATAAGTGATCCCATGAGTTCTTCCATTATCATTTTATCCAGATCCTTTGCTTCTTGGATAGAAGCTACTTTAGGCATCCAAAATCTAAGTAGAGATCTCAAGATCTTTTTAACTAACTTAGGTTCTTCATATTTCTCTCATAAGCTTTTCAATCCATTGATGATTTTCTGAAACCTTACAAACATTTTAAGGATGTCTTTTGATTCTTTCATGGAGAAGGCTTCATATTCCTGCAATAGAATATTAATTTTAGTTTCTTTTACTTAATTTGTACCATCATGTGCTGCTTGAAGTTCATCACAAATTTCTTCGGTTAAGTCACAAGTAGAAATCTTTTCAAATTTAGATCATGATAATGCAAAGTAGAGACAATGTTTTGCCTTAGCATCACGTTCTACTATTTCAATATCTTCTGGTGCATATTTATCTTTTGTATTTGCAATATTCTTTCTATTCTTAACTAAAAGCCACAACTAGTAATTAGTGGTAAACAAGAAATTTTGCATTCTCATCTTCCAATACCAATAATTGGTTCCATCAAAAAGTGGAGGTTTGGAAGTGGATTATCATTCAGCAGATGTGTTATGGAACATACTGGCCATTTGAATCTCTTCACAAGTTAATATATTAGTAATTGAAAATTAACTAGTGAATACTACTATGATACCACTTGTTGGTCCCTAATTGGATGGTGGCTCAAGATGGGGGGAGGGAGGGGTTGAATTAAGCTTTCAAAAATTTTGGCCAATAACTTGACAGATGTCCTTAAAATAAAAGTGAGAATAGCTTGTAGCAAATACACATAGTATTTTTATAGTAGTTCGATCCTTCTTGGGTTCCTACTCCACTTCTCTGAATCAGTCTCCTTTACTAAACTCAAGTTCCATTATAACACTTATTGGTTTTGCAAGTTCACCAATAACTTACTAATTTTCCAAGCTCACCAAAAACTTTTACACATTGGTTTCCAAGCTCACAAAGTAACTTATACACACTAGTTTCCAAGCTTGCAAACTAACTTAATAGTTTTTTCAAAGTGAAATGTACAAAATAATGTCCCTTACTTAAGTAGACATGTACCAAAATTAAAACTTAATTGAATGAACAAAGTATGCAATGAGATCAGATTCAAACTCTTTTTGAAGTTGATGCAAATCTGATTTTGAATCCACTAAATACATTATCAGTGTTGTAGTAGCTGGAGTGGTGAGATTGTGAATGCTCTTCTTGATTCAAAATTTTTTTCAATATATTTTCTGATTATTATTAAGTGTCATCTTCATCATCCTTTTATATGATTTGAAAAAAGTTTTAGCCATTGCAACCTTTAGTACTTTTCAAATTAATTAGGCAGAGTTGGCAATGAGTTTTACAAATTGTTGGAGTTTAGAAATTCTGAGTTGAGTGCCCAGAATGTCCATTTTTTGATTCATATTTTGATAGAACTTCTAAAGTGGCTCTTCATAATTTTTGTGATAAGTAAACATTTGGTAGTATCCTCTTCATAATTTCTGTGCATTATCTTATCCTTCAATGGTCATATTCTGAGTTTCTGAAAAGCTTCTGAGTAGCTTCTGATTCACCTATGAGTTTGCTTTTGTTATTCTTCATTCACTTATGTTTTCTTGAAAAACATCTTTGAGAATGCTTCTGATTTTCTTTTGAGTTATTTTAATGCAATGTGTCACCATTTCTGCATTGCTTCTATGTAGTGCTACATTGCTTCTGTCCAGTGTGACAATGTTCTAAATTGCTTCTGTGCAATATGTCCATGTTCTGCATTGCTTCTGTATTCTTGATGAAACTTTTGTTTATCCATTGATTTTCTTCTTATATTCTGAGATTTCTTCTGACATGGTTCTATATAGCCAAAATGCCTTCTAGGTTAATTCTATGTAGGCAAAGTTTCTTTTGGCGTAATTTTGTATTCCTTGATATTGCTTCTAGTGTTCTTTTGAAGAATTTATGAGTGATAAGAGTGTTTCTATCGTGCTTATGTAAATTTTATGAAACTTCTGTCCATCCTCTGATTTGCAAAAATACTATGTCTTGATTCTAAGAAAGTTCTTATATTCTTCTGGCATTTTTCTAAGTTACATCTGGTAACTTCTGAGTGCTTCTAAGTTATGTATTCATTTTTGATATTGTTCTGAAACACTTTTGCTCAACTTCTGATTAATATCTGATTTGATTCTTGATTTCTTTTTAGCTTCGAATCTTCCATGTCAAGCCATTGATCAAACTCTAAATTACTTTTTAATGACTTTTGAATGTCCTTTTTATTAAAGCACCCCTTTGTATATCTTTCTATGAAGGGTTAATGTAATAAATTTATAATTAACACCTTTATTTCTTGTAGTTACTTTCCTTAATCTATTTTGATATTTAATGATGCAACACTTGGAAAGTAATTTGTTAGTGCCTTAATTCTTCACTCATTTATTTGTTCACTATTAGTACTAAGTTGTTTAATCTCATTCATCATCAAAATCAAGCTTAGTAAAGAGATTAGACTTAGCATGATCAAGAATTCAAGTCGATGAAACTACGAAGCCATTATCGGACAGAAAATCCAGACATGGACACCATTGAAGACTGAAGAGAAGAACATGTCTAGAAATCCAAGTCCAAAAATCCTATACGCTAAAATCCAAACATAGCCTAGATCAAGTCGTGAGACAAAATGCAACTAGCTCCATTCCAAGTCTAAAATCTTAATTATAGACATGAAAATCATTTCTAGACTTGGCGATTCAATTTAAGACATGAGCAAATATGGTGCTGCAAGCTGTATAGTTCGTTTAAGTCCAAAATAATAATTCAAGACATGGCCACTCAAATCCAGACATGGCAAATCATTTCCAATCATGGAAGAAATAAGTCAATTGCAATCCAAACACTAGTCCAAGTCCAAAATGTTTTAATACCAGACATGACTATTTATACCTAGATATGATGGTTCAATTTGAGACATGGCCAAATAGTCAATTTCTAACCGAGTGACTTAAGTAAGTCTGAAAGCTTAACTCAAGATATGGAAACTGAACTCAGACATGGCTCAACAAATCTCAGACATGAAAACATAAGAGAAAGCTCCAACATATATAAAATTCTATCAATTCACTCGTATTAAATGAACGTCATCTTCTCCAATGGGCAAAATTCAAAGTTAGCTATAAAAGGAGTAAAGAAGGGCCATTTCTAAGAGTTATTAGATATAGAAATTGAGAAAATTTTGAGAAGAAAAATAAGAGCATTTACTCTCTGACGTTAAGTTTTCTTCCTACTCCATAGTGCCAAAAAACTATTTACACTCAAAGCTTATTTTTTACAACAACTCAAGGGAGTTTGAAATCCTCTGTATTTATTGCTATAATTTTACTATGGTATTTAATTATGTACAAACTCAGCCCATGTAAGAGGCATTTCCTATTCTACATTTCTCATTGATTGGGATAGCAAGCAAGGGGCTTGCTAAACTAGGATATGTTTATTGGTTAACTTTGGAAACCAACTAGGAAAAATTTTGTTGGTGAGCTTTTGAAAAATCAATGTGTAAGAGTTTGTGGGTAAGCTCAGGAAAACCAACTGGTGATTAGTCGAATTTGAGTATAGTGAGTAAGACTAATTCTAAGAGAGTAGTAGGTGCCATGTTTGGGTTGAACCTCTATAAAATATCTATGTGCTCTGGGCTACATGATTCATCTCCTATTTTTATAGCACTTTGGTTTTATATTGGCCAATATTTAATAGCTCAATTCACCCCACTCCCCTTCTTGAGCTACCTTAGGACGGGACCAATAAGTGCCAAGAGAGGGCCTAAACCACTATAATTTGTGCATGCAATTATTTTTATTTCTTATTTTCCATTAGTATATTATTCACTTTATTTTGACTATCACACAAGCATGAAAAAAAGGGACTTGATTAAATAGGGGTTAAGCAAATTTTTCTAAACCCAATTCAGCCCCCCTCTTGGTTCGACCACCTAACGTGACCAACATACAAATCCTCAACTTGTAGATATTTTCACTAAGCCATTGCCATTAGAAACTTTCTACAATATTGGGAGAGAATTAGGCATGACTATTGTGAATGTATAGGCATAAAATCTATTGTTTGAAATTGTATGAATGAAATGTTTTGATTTGTTTTTGATTTGTCTAAGGCTACACTTTAAATATTTGAAGTTACACTCTGTCTTAGACAATCACATTTTGTCTGACGCTTACCAACTGTTTCATTTTGGACAAAGATTTTGTTCGAGATTCTCTATATCTACTGATCATTGTCCAAAAGCTATGTTCGGTTGCCATATTTTCCAACATCTTTACTTCATGCAATATACATTGTTTGAAAAATCATTCTCATTTTCTTGCTGGATTCAAACTATAGCTATTGGAAATTACCTCATTTTCTATTTCCTGCAAATCATCATTCACTCTTTCTCAAAACATCATATCAACTATCTACTCATCCTCCCATGTCAAATCTATATTAACCCATTTCTTCCAGTCCTTCACTGCATTTGCTAAGAAGATGGAACAACTTAGTGAAGGTGATTTAGGAAGAAAGCGAAGAGGGAAGGAAAGCTAGTGGTGGAAGTTGAAGAAAAGAAGGATGTTTCTTCAACTATCTTGGTGGGTTGTCTATGCTTCTGAAAGAGTTCATGTTGTTCTCAATCTATCAGCAAATCAAAAAATAATCTCTTCAAAATCTAGTTGTGGAAAAAATGATCTTCATCTTCATATTCACTGGATCGCCCCGAAGTCATCTTTACCACCTTCTGGGGCACTTGAAGAGAAGGGGGAAGGAAGTAACAAGTATTTCACATCCATCTCCAACCCCTCATCTTCCCATCCCCCGTCTAATGCTTGGGTTTCTCAAACTTGAAGAAACCTGCCCCCAAGTCTTGGACACCCCCCCTCTGCCCAATGGATAATAATCAGGCTTTATGACAATCTCTTGCTCCATCTCCCAAACTTAGAATGTTTATTTCTAGGCCAATCTATTTTTGTAACACTATTTATACAAATATGCAATGGAATGCAATGTTTGCTTGAAATCTTTCTATCTTGTTTACATTGTCACTAAGCTTCTTTTACTGGCCAAACTCTCATGGAATAGTGTGTTTTTGTTTGTTATGAGAAAAAGGTGGAGAGAGATAGAGATTAGAGATAGAAACTGCAGAATTCGCTATGAATTATCTCATGAGTGAGAACAGAATAATATACAATATGATCACAAACCAATCAGGGGAGATAATGGTAATTTGCAGAGTGATAAATTATATAAATCAGTCAGGGGGAGAACATGGAAAGTTATGATTAGTTATCAGCAAACAAACATAGTTTATTTATTCAAGGAGAGATTATTTTATTATAATGAGATAATTTAATCATGTTTTATCATCATCAAAAAGGAGGAGATTGATAGTGTGAATGCAAGTTTTGAGAACAAACAAACTTGATTAAGTTAAGTGCTAATGAATATCTGTCAAGTGCTTAGTATACAAAAACAATTGCAAAAAAATAGAACCTACAGACAATAAAATGCATAAGGATTCAAAAGAAAAATAGTGGAATTGGAATGTGCTCTGCGATGACAATCTATCTGACTAAATAGACAAATGCTTCAAATAAATGTGAAGCAAGAAGACATCATCTAACTTTGTCTGAATGAGAGAAGTTGAAAAAAATAGTGAAATTTGTTTGATAAACTTTGTCCGCAATCTGAAAATTTGTCTAAAATTAACCTCAGATAAATATGGAGCAAGAAGGGTTCATTTGAATGAGAGAAGCCAAAGTTCATCCAAATCCTAGTCTATCTAATTTCGTCTATATCGTCAAAATTCATCCGAAATTAACTTCTAAAGAGAAAAGACTTTCATCTGACTAACATAATCCAAAGGCAAAATTCATCAAAAATTAATTCCAGAAGAATAGAATGAAGAGTTGGAAAAATTCAAAATTGATTGACTTTGTCCAAATTTAATGACTTCTTTTCACAACGATAAATTAGTCAGTTCGCTATAGCATCTCCTCATCCAAAGCTTGCCTAAACCAAAAAATTCTCTTCCTCCTTAGCAAGAAAGAAGTTGTAGACAATCCCAAATGATAAGAATTTATTAGAAAATAGTGTTTTCAAATGAAAGCTAATCAAAATGGTTTTCTACATTTAATGGAGGTCACCTACTACCAACAGTTAAAATTCAAAGCTGATATAAGAGGAGCAATGCCAAGATGAAGAAGAATAAGAAAGTAAGTTGAGAAAATTGAATAAACTTACTGAGTCAAAACCTTCCATTACATTCAGAGACTTGAGCCTTCATCCTTTGATCTTCTACTTTATTAAAAGGCCTCCAACTACCGTTTGGGAAGAGCTTTTGCTTCTATATTCAATTTTCTTCCCTTGAGCTTTTTATGAAACACTTGTATAAGTGCTTTCAACTTCTATATTCTTAATCTATTACTTGCCTTGAGCTGGCATTTGAGACCAATCTTAAGAAGAGCTATGACTGTCTAAGAAGTGTGTCTTATAGACAAGAGTTGTACTATTTATGCCCCCTAGAGTTGATCTAGAAAAGTGTTGGTTGCACTAGTTTATGCCCCTTAGAGCTAATCTAGAAGAGTGTGGATTGCACTATGTTTACGGCCCCTAGAGATGGAATCTAAAAGAGTGCTGGGTGCACTAAAGTATTCCATTATATGTGATAATGAAGCCCAAGACACTAAGAAGAAAGTATTCTTAGAAGAGTGGAGTAGAGTGTTAACTCAAACCACTATAAAAATTCTTGTATCTTGATTATTTGTGCATCATCCATTCGATTACCTTGTTTGATAAAGGGACATTAACTCATAAAGTGGTTTCAACAAAAGTTTCTATTACACAATTCACCCCTCCTTGGGTATTTGACTAACCTTTGAGACCAACACAAGCTTGGCAAACAATAGTTTAATGGCGCAACATCCAAATCAGATGCCATAATATCTAAAGTAATGAAGGCTGAATCTTGGCATGTAGTAGTTTTATGCCATAGCATCCAAATCAGATGCCGTAGCATTTATGCAATGCACGTAGCACGTGTGAACAACTCCTAACCCTAATGTGTGTGCAATATAAAGTTGCTTTTAAGAAAAGTTAATGGACATATTTTGGGGGTTTTGAGAGAGAGGTTTTAGAGGCTTGAGAGAGGAGAAAAGAGAGGGTTTTGGGATGAAGAAGCTTCAAGTTGGAATTCAAAGCCAAGCATCATTGGGAAGAGTTTACTACCACTACAATCTTTATTCATTTTGTATTTTCCATTTTATTCATCATTTGTATCTTGGATTAAAGTTGGCATGCAAATTTTAAGAATGTTATAAGAATGTTCTATGGATTTTTATTCATTCATGAGAAGCTAAACTCCTCCTTCTGAAGGAGAGATGAATCTTATGCTGACATTATGGTGTTATTAATGAGTTATATGATTGAGAGTTCTTATTAGTTTATTTATGATGATTTGTTCTTAATGCTTTGAATTTATTGGTCATTCATTGAATGAATGTACACTTGGGATTTGACGCTCAGGAGAGGTAATCTTGAATACTTTCTAGGCATTATAATATGAGACTCTAGATGACTTGGTAGAGCATTTAGTTGTTGTGAAATTGTTCCAAAGAATCACAAAGTTTAATGCAATCTTTACCTTTCAATATTTATAGGGATATTGAAATGAAACATTGAGAATAGATATTTAGCTTGACACTTAGGAGAGGGAGTTGAGTGAATTAGCATTCTTGATTTATAAACCAATAGAATGATCAATCCATAATGAGTTAAGAGCACCATGATTGAAGCATAAGTGAAATCAATCCTCTAGAGCTCCTTTAATTTGATTTCTTCCCACCAAAAGCCTATCTATTTTTATTTCTTGTTTAAATTCTTATTATTTAATTTTTAAAATAAAATTAGGATTATTAACTATGATAACTAGTGATTGATTTTAATGTGCAATCCCTTTGGAGACGATAACTTTCTCATCATTATATTATAAAACTTGACACCGTATGCTTGCGGTAGTATTGCAGTGAACATCTATCAAAGTATAGTGTGTAAAAACAAGGGTCGATCCCATAGAGAATTGATGAATTTAATTCAAATTAATCTGGTCACCACAAACAACTAAACCAAGAAGAGGAAAAGCAAAATAAGTAAAACAAAGTCCAAAGATATTAGAAAATAAATGGAATGGTGAATAGATTTTTCAAAATGCTAAAGTCTAGGGATTTGATTTCCCTACTCACTCCTATCCTATGTCGTTGGGATATTGGCTTTAATTTATTAGGTATGTGGGTTTAAACAAAGTATTTTCAACCATCGAATAACTTATGACAATTAGTATAGTTGAGATTAAAAATCCATTAAGATTTGAAGAACTTTAAGGAACCAGATAGACTAGTTTAGCATAAGGCGTGTACCATAACCGTATGTTTATTCATTCAAGAGAGCTATCTCATGGTTTAGCATAAAGTGTGTATCATAACTGTCTATTTATTCATTCAAGAGAGTTATCTTATGTTTTAGCATAAGGCTTGTACCAAAACCTTGTCTCATACAGTCAATTCAATTCATAAAATTTGTGATCAAGCAAATAAATAAATCAAACAATTAAGTTAAGCATAAAGAATGAAATAAGATAACATTGAATGGAATAACCAAACATCCTTAATTGACAAAGAATTCTATGAGGGCTACTATTGGTGTTGGGATTATTGTATGATTTTGATGACGATAAAACTTGTCTTAAGACTTGATTTATGCTAATGATGCCTATAGCATAGAAAGCTTAAAATGTAGAAAGATATGCTTAAAATAGGCATGCTCTATTGGAATATCATTTATGAAAGCATGTAAATCTTGATATAAGTTGAGAAGGGAAATCTATTGATCCATATTGCTTTCAACCTTGTTTATCTTGCCTTGGATCATATGTTAAAAGTGATTTAAAGAGATATCTTCTTGAATGAAGAATAATGAGTGCTTAAACGAGCTAATAGATACAAAATCATAATTTAAAGTATATATCCATCTTTTACAACTTATGCAAATTTCATATGGATTTACAATAGAAAATATAATAAAAAATACAATATGTCATGCTCTATAATTTGTGAAAATCATGTGACGATAAACATATTTTGATAAGTGTGCTTCATAAAATATATTCTTTACATAAAAAAGAAATTATACTTAAATAATTTATTCATACTCTAACTTATGTATTTATATGTGGATAAATGTATGTTGATTTATAATGAAAAATGTCAAGTTAACAATGTGGCAAAAGTGCAAAACTTTCTAAGTGTAGGTTCGTTGCTATGATAATTTTGCTACAGTAAAATGCTACAGTGCTGCTACAATGCCAGGCGAAGTGGAAGTATAAGACAAAGTGGATTGTCAAAGATGTAGTGGAAGACGAAGTAGCAGAAAAAGTAGAAGCATCAGACGCAGCAACTGACAAAGAAGAAGCATCAGACGAAGCAGTAGGTGAATTATTATAGTGATTTACTATAGTAACTTGCTACAGTTACACTACTACAATACAACAGACAATGCTTCAGGCGATTAACAGACGAAGTAACAGACAAAGCAATGCACTGCTATAGTAACTTGTTATAATACTGGCAACCAAAGCTAGCTAATTCGTCTACTACTTATTTTAGACAAAGCGGAGCTACAATGGTCTGCTACAGTAACATGCTACAATAGCTTGCCATAGTGAAGATTCACTATTTTCAAATATTGAAAATTTAATGCTCTATAGCTTATGGATTTTACAATAATATTTTTCCAAGTAGTCTATAACCTTTTTGGATGATAAAATTAGACAATCCATTAAAGGAGAACAAAATACTCAAAGGTTCTAAGTGCTAAACAAGATTCAAACATCAAAAACCCATTTATATCTCCAAGTGAAGGATTGTAGATATTTGTTCTAACCATCTGCCACATTTTAGAAAGTTTGAGTTACAGAGATTTTGAAATATGCTCAAAGATATCAATTTGAGTACTCTATTCAAAATCTCAAGAAATAATGAAAAGGCAGAGGATGGAAGAAGAAGTTTCAAGTGAAAAACAAGTCTATCTAAAAATGAAGAAGCCCAACTTCATCTATGGACAAATTAGGAGATGAAGAGAGCCTGTCCAGTTGGAAAGAGACTTTGTCTAATAATTATTTTAGACAAATGCAATAAAGCACCAGTCAAAGTAGAGCAGCTAAATTTTTCAAAATATATTGTCTCCTTTCCAAAACTATTAATGAAGTTAGAGCTGCTGCATCTCCTTATTCATCAGTTGCCTGAACCAGCATTCACCTTCTTCTATGTTAAGGTCGGCATTGCAAAATGGCTCTAAGCATATAGGAATTAATTAGAAGATGATGTTTTCAAATGGGTGATTATTAGAAAGGTCTTTTATATTTATTTCCTACTCATCTACTTTCATCTTTGCATTTAATGAAGATCATCCTCTTCCAATGGTCAAGTTTTCAAGAAAGCTATTTAAGGAAAAGAGATGAGACGATTCAAAAGCGGTGAAGGAATACTTTTTAGATGAGCTTAACCTTATGCAAATCTTCCACCCATAGCCAAGAGCTTAAACCTTCAGTTACCTATCCTTGAGATTAAACTTTCATATTCTTAATGGACATTGTCCTTACATTTGGGAAGATCCTTCTATGTTGTTGGAGCTATAAAAGATCATATCTTCCCTTGAGCTTCATTATAACACTTTATAAAGTGTCAGTTTTTTGGTTAATCTAAAAACCAGAGTGTTGTTGGTGAGCCCCAGAAAGCTATCAAGTTTGCTAGTGATCTTCAAAACTAGTGAGTTTCCTCGTGAACTCATGAAACCAGAAGAGTGCTGGGAGCACTATGTTTTTACCCCCTGGAGCTGGAATCTAGAAGAGTGATGGGAACACTTGTTTATGCCCCCTAGAGCTAGAATCTAGAAGAGTTTTGGAAGCACTATTATATTTCAATTATATGGGATGTAGTAGAACCCAAGGCACAATGAGTGTGTGCTCTTGGAAGAGTGGATGTTGGAACGAGGTTCTTGAACTACTATAAAAATTGTGTTGTTTAGGTGTGTTTGTTTACTTGCTTTATGTACTTTATGGTTATCATTCACTTTACATCATACCACACACAAGCACAAAAAGAGGGAAATGGTCTAACAGGGGTTAAGTAATGAATTTTTCTATACCCAATTCACCCCTCCCCTCTTGGGTTAAGCCATACTTCGGGAACCAACAAGTGATATTAGAGCAGGCTACATAACTAATTGTAGAGATCTGCATGCCTAACTGAATACCATCATCCTCTATGTTCTCCGAAGGATACTCCACCTCCCAACTTCCATATTATGATGAATCTAATTATGCATAATGGTAGAGGAGATTGGAAATACATCTTATGGCCAATAACCTTCAGCTATGAAAAATCATTTTCATTGGCATAAATGAGGATGCAGTAAGAGCACAGTAAGAAAATGTTAAAGCTATGAATGCCCTACTATATGCTCTTTGCCCCATCATTTGCAACTTTGTCTTAACCTGTAAAAGTATAAGAGAAATGTTGGATAGGTTATGGACAATTTATGGGGGGCAAACTAATTTGCACGAATGAAAGTAATGTTGCTATTGAGATTGATTTGATTATAGGAAACCAAGTAGAAGAAATAGAGGATCACCTTCAACAGAAAAAGACTCATGGGTTGAGAGGGAGCAACCTAAAGAAGAAGAAAAAAAAATTACTAAGCCTCAAACTCAAATTAAAGAACAAAAGGCTAAAATAATTGAGAGATCCTCATAAGTTAAGGAGAAGCAACTTGTGAAAGAAAGAAATATGGCGAAAGAAGATGAAGAAAGGAAAATTTATCAAGCTCCATCAAAAGACAAATGGCTTCTTGATACTGGATGAAGAAGATGTTTAAAGAAGCCTGAGACAAAGGAAAGGTAGGTGCAGTTATGGAAACTCGAAACCAAGCTCCTCTTTATTCTTTTAATGTCCATATTTAATTCATTTATTCATTTATTTCTAATATGATTTTATTTATATAGAATGTTAAAGTTTAGTTTAGAACATCCTAAATCAAATAAATTCATGATACAAAATTGAAACACAAATTGAGAGAGAATTTTAGAGACATCTAGAAAAATAAAACATTCGTATAAGAACCAAACAATTTAAGTAATGAATGATTTATTTAAAATAATGAAGTATATTCCATTTTGCTGAGCAGTCTAGATTGTTAACTGTGTACTATTTTGTGATAAAAAGGAATTATACTGTTTAAGTTGTTGCATAAAGCTCACATTTATTTGATTTTGTTAATAAAGAAAAAGTGCAAAAATCTCCCAAGTGTATGTTGGAAAAGCTTGAAATGAGCACATGAAAGAAGGAAAATAATGAGAAAATAAGATCATCTTATCAATCTACAAACTTAAAAATGAAAAAAGAAAATCAAGCGCTAAAATGAAAATTCAAGATTAGCATCATCATTTATGAGCTCAAATGCAGAAATTGAAAAAGGAAGTAACCAAAGAGATAAGTTTGCCAAACTTGATATATACTTGATTGATAAGCACATTGAACATATGCATTTCACTGCTATACATTCTTCATGTTCCTATAATGTACATCTAACTGCTTTGCATTTGAATGGATATGAATTCATTATTTCTAAACTAAATAATTCTAAAAATTTAAATTGATATGCAAAATACTAATCTTTAATATAATTACAGTCCCAAGGCATAGTCAAGCCTGTTTGGGAAACCTCATGTTTAAAGTCTCAAATAGGCACTCCATGCCTAGCCATGCCTTCTGTAATCATCATTAAGGCTTGAATTCCCAAGATTGAAATAATTAACAAAATAACTTAAATTTTTGTGAATACTTAAAAGTTATGCTCATGTCATAAATTACTACATGTTATCCATTATTCCTACTATTAATGACCATAATGTTTGTAAGAATTTTTGAGCAAATACAACTTAAAATCATATGATGAGGAAATTCAAATAATACATGATAGTCTATTTCATCCTAAGCTATTTTCTGCAATTTTTGCATCATCTAGAGCATTCTTCATTATTTTGACATAAGTTTCTCATACAAACTCAAAATTTAGTGATTCTTGATTTCTTGGATAGATAATTCAAAGATCTATAACTTTTTTCTTTATCACTTTTACTGAATTAACCTTCTTATATGAGTCATTGGGCCTCAAAGTAACGCCTTTTGACAGAGTAAAATTTTGAACTAAGTTTTAGCTACTAGAGATAATTGTAGTGTTTTAGTCATAACTTCCTTATACAAAATCAAAATTATATAATTCTTAATACATTGAAAGATAAGAACAAAGGCTATAATTTTATGTTGAACATAATTTCCAAATTTGACTCTAGAAGTACCAGAACTTGCCCAAATATGCCACCTTACATTGATAAAATTCTTTAGTGATCAAATCCTATGTTGAATATTGAAATATGATTCTTGGATGGTCTATTAAATTAATAAGGTGCATAAATTATGGTATGAATAGATTTTTAAAAGCACATATTGAGCATATAAGGATATACAATAGGCTTATGAATTTCTAAAGATGATTGAATGAGGGTGGTTTGAGTGAGCATGAAAAGTGATATCTTTTTCAGATTGCCCCACTCTATTCAAGTTCCATAATGAGATGCCTTATAAGAAGAGATAATGATGTTTCTTACAAATCTAATCTCAAAAGAATTAAAGAAGTATTTTTCATAAAGTACCCTTGGATCAAGCACTAAAATTTAAATGCTTTTGAAGATCCCAAGTTTACGTTAAAAGAAATCAGCATTCTTGAAAGATATATCTGAAAAGTTGCTAATTTCTAAGCATATTTCTAAGCATGTGAATTCGAGAAACTTGAGTAAGCTTGAGAAATATTTAACTCACATGCATATCATATGAAAGTGTGCTTTGAAAAGAGTTGAGAAATGTTAAGCACCATTCTTTAGAGATTTAAGGCACTTTTACTTCATTTTCTAGTCTGGCTATGATAAGTAACAGGCAAATTGTAGAGGTGCAGATAAAATTCTTTTCTTACTATTCACCAAACAAAGCAGCTTTGTCTGTTGGTTTGTCTGTTGTAAGTTATAGACAACTATTGATAGCGCAAATAAGGTTTTTTCATAGCAGATGAATTGACTTCACCTAATGATCAAAATGGTAGAAATCCTAATATGAATTAAGAAAAATTCAGTTTTTCCATAATTGAACAATATCAAGAAACTACAAACTAATGAGAAAAATAAACACAATAATTAGGATCATGCATTGTCTTATCATAACTATTGACTGATTGAAATGATGTGTGTTTGTCAATTTATATGATTAAAATTTGATGTTTTCATTCTTAAAACGATATGGCAAAGTTTCATATGCAGTTTCTTTATGAAATATGACTATCAGTTTAGTGTCCTTTGTGCTTAATTGAGAATTATGATTTTAATGTATCCTTGAAATGATATACAAATTGATGGATGGTTGAAAACTATAAACTTCAATTACAATTTCGATGTTGCTCATGACATGAATCTGTCCTTTGTATTGCTGAAAACTAATTGTATCTCATACTCATAGTCATGCTTTGTATAGGACCAAAATCTATGTGTGGTTGTCTTTAGGAACCCAACAAGATAGGGGGCTAAACCTTAATAGAAAAAGGGGGAGAGTTTGGAACAAAAGAAAAACTAGGAAAGAATAGATTGTGCTTTATATGTTTCTGCTCTATGTGATTTGATATAACAAAAGATAGCAGAACATTTCGGATGAAAGTGTTGATCCCATACCATGCTCCTGATTGCCTTTACTAGTCCAATCTTCTATCTATTAAGGGGGAAACATATCCCATTTATTTCATACACCTTTTTGATGCTAACAAAAAGGGAGAGAAAAATGTAGAAGGACTTGTTTAGGAAATTAGGATGGTATTAGGACGGATGCTTGTCATGACTTGCATCTAAGAGAAGAATAGAATCATACGTCATGACCTATCTTTATAAGACTCCATAGGATTACACATTCCAATTAGATAGGAGGAGTTTATTATTAGCTCATTAGCATGATCTTTAAATGTCATAAGTTTTCAAGTTTTGTGATCATTAAAAAGGGGGAGAATGATGAGATTATTGTATAATTTTGATGACAACAAAACTTGTCTTAAGACTTGATTTATGCTAATGATGCTTCTAGTATAGAAAGGTCATATCTTATTTAGAGATGTCAACCCAAAACATGTAAAAATTCATAACAATGCAATCACATGCCCATATCTATGAGGCCCAAATCCTCATTATACGAAATCTCCATGTTACACCATTTTGGCCATATCATAACCATAATCGTGCCATTCAGACACCTCACATCATATCTAAGCCATTTTAGGTATTTCATATCATAAATGTGCCATGCAGCCACCACATAACTATGCCATTTTGGCACAACTTCACACCATTATGTCAGATACAATATACATTCATGGAATATATACTAGAAATACCATTAGGGAATACACACTATTCCCTATCAGCTCACATAAACAATAATCCTAGGATATTTCATATCCTATCATATTCTCATAATTACATCATATAATGATCAAAAATAAATTCATTTAATACATAATCAAGGGATACCTGCTATCCTAAACACTCATGTATTCATAATATTTAACCCATATCAACTTTTAGCAAGACACGGGAAATCTACTATCCCCAACCTAAACATACATGCCTGGATATAACCAACAGGATACTCATCATCCGTATTCATGTATCCATTTAAATAATAATAAGGGATGCCTACTAACCTGCGTGAGGAACCACTACAAAAATCCTCATCAGTCTCTTAATTGCTATCTACGCTCACTTGATCCTACATAGGCAATGATTCAATTCCATTCACTTATCAAAAAAACTTGATTAACTCATATTAACTAATGAATTCATCTTACTCATGTGTCTCATGTATTACACATATCACAATTCAATTTACATGTGATCATCATCATTGAGCATATACTATGCATCACATTTCATCATAGTATAGCAAACCATTCACATTCCAACATTATACTAATTATATTCGACAAAACAAGTTCTTTATAGCTATTATTTACATCTCTATTCTATTCATTAGGATTTTAAGGTGATTTTGTTTCTAGCAACACACTTCAAATTCGACCAATTCAATGTTCTTATAGTCCACACACACAAACCCCTTTTTAACCCTAATTAGGGCATGGTTCCAAAATCATATTTTTCATTCCCAACCAATCCAAAAACTTCATAATTAATGAATTAAATCCTTTACCCTATGAAGATTAAAAAAAACTCATTTAAATCCCTCAAAATCACTGTTCATTAAAAACCCTCATATAGTACTCATGATCTCCATGTCCAAAACATGTCCAAAATCATGGTAATTAACCCATTAGCCATTTCCCCCATGGTGTTTACACTTAAATCATGAAATTTACCCAAATTACCTTATTCACAAAAACCCTAGCAAGCCTAATCCATGAATTTTGGTTGAGTGAAGATGAATTACCATGAATTTCGTGTGTGAATCTCTTTTATGGATGAGAATTCAACCTGTAAGTGCCACTTAGACCCCTCCATTTTCAAGAAGTCAAATTTTCTTTCAGTTTTCATCTTTCAAACTACTCAAATTTGAGATTGGATTATAAATGATGGGTTTAACTTTCAACTTCTTGTTTTTATATCAAAACAAGCAAGAATTTGAGCTAAACCGAGTCTACTGCATGAGGTTGGGCATGGGGAGAAGAAAAATGGAATAGGCCAAAGAAAAATGAAATGGAATGGCTTTAAAAAGCCATCCGATTGACTTACCGCCAACTGGCATCGCGTCCTCAATTTCTGGCACCATGACGCTAGTTTATGATGGACACCCGTACACTTGGCTTCATGAACTGGCGTCATGGCTCAGCTTTCCAAGCCTTGGCACAGCTTCGTGCCACCCATCCACGCTCTGTCTACATGAACTGGCACCGCGACCCTGATTTTCGCTGCCCCCTTTATTCTTTGATTTTTTTCAACCTTTTTCAAACCTTCTTTCCCCATTCATTTTCCATTACTTGTTTTACATAAAATGCACCAAAAGTTTACCTCAATTAACTTCTAAACATGTCACATAATCATGCACATATAATTTTACTTGGCATAATTTCTAGAAACTTTTATGCGATTCATACAAACCTTAATCGTTTCATTTAAAATTGAATTTCTCCATATCTCAAATCATTCCTTTTATAGTCCTAATAATAATTAAGTCCATAATTAACCAAAATTAACACCCTAGATGTTACATTTCTCTTGTTTTATGCCTTTATGTACAACCTATAGTTTATCCTAGATTTCCTTGGCAGTATCACAAGTGGAAATCTTGTCAAACCTAGAGGGTGTGAGGACACAGTAAAGGCAGTTCTTTGCCTTGGCATCTATTTCTACTTCTTGGATATCCTCAGTGGTATACTTTTCTTCTATATTTAGGACAATTATCCCATCTTTAATAGTTATCCACAATTGATAGTTTGCGGTAATCAAGACATTTTTCATTCTCATGATCCAGTACCCATGATTTGTGCCATCAAATAGTGGGGGTTTTGAAATGCATTGACCCTTAGCTGAAGTGTTATGGAAGTAGCTAGCCATTGGGATCTCTTCACAAATTATATGGACCAATATGTAAGAAATTACTAGTGAAGTCTGCTTTGATACCAATTGTTGGTCTTTAGCTAATGGTGGCTCAAGAGGGGGGGTGTGTGAATTGAGCATTTGAAAATTTTAGCCAAGTTTAAAAGGTAGTGCTGAAAGAAAATATGAAAGATCACATAGCACACTCAGATAATGTTTTTATAGTGGTTCGACCCTTAACCTATACCTACTCCACTTTTCTAAGTTAGCCTCTCTCGCTAAGCTTAGGTTTTACTAACACTTGTTGATTTTCAAGCTCACCAACAAACTTTCACAAGTTGGTTTTTGAAGTTCACCAACAACTTATGCAAATTTATTTTCAAAGCTCACTAACAACTTATACAAGTTCGTTTTCAAAGCTTACCAACAACTTATATAATCTTTAGCAAGTTTTCTTCATTGCTATTCACTATAAGATGCAAGCACCTCACTTATAAAAGAGAAAATAGTAAGTAAATATGTAAAGAAATGAATGCCTCTTGATAGGCAAAGTTTATGAAGTTTAGTGATAAAAGCATAATAAATATAGCAGTAAAGAATAAGAAAGATTAGACTCCAAGTGTTGTTGAATGATTTTCTTTGAATGCTTGTTGGAATGTAGATCAATGGAGCTAATCTTGTGGAATTAAATTTGTGGAGCTTCAATAAATGCTTCAGTAAATTTTGTTCAAATTTTTTCTCTTCTTTCTCAAATGTTTGAATCTTCTTTTTATAAGTTGTGGAAGACACCTTAGCTGTAATGATTATTTTTGGTAGCTTTTGATTGTTTAAAGAAGGGCATTTAAAGCTTCGTTGCGACTTTCTTCTTTTGTCTAGCTTCAGAACTTTTGAGATTACTTTTTAGAATTTTTGATGTTTAATTACCTGCAAGTTGCCATTGTGCATTTAATGCAGAACTTCTGAGGCTCTTCTTTATGATTTTTGAACCATGGCAATGTCAAAATTTTGCAAGGTTAAGCAACTTAGATTCTTCTAAAGGCTGATTTTTGTATTTGACACTTTCATTGGTCATATTTTTCCTTCTAAGAAATTTCTAAAGTATTTCTGAAGCTTCAATTCTATTTCTGATATACTTCTTGAGTTTTGGCTTTTTGAGGATGCTTCTAAAGAGCTTCTAAGTTGCTTCTGAAGAACTTTTGAGGTTAATTTCTGAATTTTGAATTCTGCCTCTAATATGCTTCTTAAATGTTATCTTTTTGAAGCTACCTCTGATGGCCTTCTATGTTACTTCTGAAAATCTTCTGATAATGTTTTGTTTTAAAAAATTCTTCTAAGATTATTCTATATCACTATTATCCATCTTCTGAGACATCTTCTGATTATAAATTAACATTTTGTATTACTTTCGATAAGGTTCTGAGTGTAGATATTTCTTTTAAACTTATTTTGAACTTCTTTTTGATGAACTTCTAAGTGCAGAAACTTTATCTAAATTATTTTTGAAGTTCTTAGAGCATTTTACTTCTGAGGTATTTTTGGATACTTAAGAATGCTTCTAAACTACCTCTAAAGTGTGAGACTGCCTTGGAGTTAGTTTTGAGGATTGTGCTTTATCTTTGAAAAGATTCTGACTTATTTTTAAAGAGGTTCTAAAGTAGCTCTGAATACTTTTAAACTTCTGAGCTTCATGCCTTATCTTTGAAGGGATTTTGATTTGTCTTTGAAGTACTTCTGAATATTTTCGAATTGCTTCTGAGTGACTTTTACTTGAGCACTTGCTTTAAATTATCTTATTTTGAAGGCTGACTATGATAAGTTTACAATTAATGCTATTTATTACTAGCAGTTACTCTCCTTAATCTATTTTGATATACAAATGCTGCATCACTTTGAAAGTGATTAGTTAGTACCTTAACTCTTCACTCATATGTTTGCTCATCATCAAAACTTAGTTGCTTAATTACATTCATCATCAAAATAAAGCTAAGTAGGAGGATTAGACTCAATAGCTACATCATAGCCCTTGAAAAGAAAACTAGTTCATGAGAAGAATTAAACAAACACCGTTCATAATTTTCAACATACCGAGATAGAAAAGAACTTTGAATATGATGAAGAAACTTGATCCTCCATCTTCATTGCTTCCCCTTTGCTTTTAGTTGCCAACCCTCTTTTTGCAGCTCAAACTTCTTTAAATGATTCCCTTTAGGGTTAGTGGCACCTCCCCATGGATTAGAACCTTGATTTTGTGCATTAGTGTGCTAAACTACTAAAAATTATAATTTGTCACAATACATTGGCGCCTAGGCACCCAATATTTTTTTCAACAACATGTTTCAGCTTCATTTCTCCTATGTTTTCCAACTTTTTTTCCTATTTTGTGTGCCTTTTTTTTTTCTTCAACTTTCCATCCAATAAATTCAACCTATAATTAACATCAAAACAAACATACAATGCTAAAAAAACCTCAAGCACAAATCAAATATAATGCTTAAAGATTCCTAATATAAGTGAATAACATTCAGTTTTTAGTGATCCTATTGGTCCTTCCTTCTTAGTGTAAGCATGCTCACTTGTGCTTCATGTTCATCCTTCATTTCATTTGAACTTTCATTCATTATATTTTTGAGCACTTTCCAAGAAGCCGTGGCTTTCTTCTTTTTTTCAAACCTTTTGCTTCTTTTGTTATTGTTATTAGTATTGCTATTGTTTTTCTTGTCAAAGTAAGAGTTATAATTCTTCTTGTAGTCCCCTTGGTTCTTGTCATTCTTCTCTAGATCTAGACCATCATACTACATGTGTCTAGGTCTACTATAGTTATAGTTGTTGGTCCCAAAGGTTATATAAATACCCAAGGGGGAGGGGTGAATTAGGTAATTAAAAACTTTTACTAAAACCCCCTTTAAGAGTTAACGTCCCTCTAACAAACAATGCAATCAAATAGTTGGCACAAAAGTAATTAAGACACAAGGATTATTATAGTAGTTTGTGTCAACACTCTACTCTACTCTACTCTTTTAAGAACACTGTCCTCTTAGTGTCTTGGGTTCCACTATCTTACAATAATAGAAATAGAGTCAGTGCACATGGCACTCTTCTAGAAAAGCTCTAGAGGACATGAACTAGTGCAACACACACACACACACACACACTTTTAGATCAACTCCAAGGGGTATAAACATAGTGCACCTAGCACTCTTCTAGATCAACTCCAGGCAGCATAAACTATATAGATCCTATTTGTAATACACTTTAATAGACAGTCATGACTCTTCTTAAGCCTAGTCTCAACTACCTACTCAAGGAAATCACAGGACTAAGAGTACAGAAATTAAATACACTTATACAAGTGTTTCATAGAAAGCATAGGAGAAGAAATCTGAAACTCTAATGCTAAAGTAAATGATCTTCTTGAATGGTACTTGGAGGCCTTTAATGAATGATGTAGAACGTTGAAGTACAAAGGCTCAAGTGAATAGAAGAAGATTAGGCTCTTTAAAGATGTAGCAATGAACTACTTCGTTCTTTCTTAGTTATCTTCTTCATCATAGCATTATATTTTTATATTAGCTTTGAATTCCAGCCATTTGTAGTAGGTGACCTCCATTAAATGTAGAAGACCATCCTAATTAACTCTCATTTGAAAAATACCATCTTCTAATTAATTCTTATCAACTGGAATGTCTTTAGTGCTGTTCTTGCCAGAGAAGAGGATAGGTTGCCGGTTTTGGCAAGCATTAGATGAGGAGATGCTGCAGCGAGCTGACTGAATCATCATTTTATAATGAAGCTTCATTCAGATGAAGTCAATCAATTCGAAAAGTTCGCGATAGAGTTTCAGAAGATGATGTTTTATTCTAATCTTTCTAAGTAAATTTCAAACTGACTTGTTTTTCAGCTCATCTCATTGTCCAAAGTTAATAAGGGTTCATCATTCTGGACATTCGAATGAAGACTGCTTCTATTAGTTTCAGACGAAGTCTCATTTCGATTTATATTATCCATAACTAATTTTGAACAAATTCTGATGATGCAGACGAGCTGGACAACCTTGGATTCGAATGAAGGATCTGCTTCTTAAATTTTGTCTTAATCTTTGCATTGTCTAAAACATCTATCTATTTTCTTCTTCTCTATTCTTCCAAAACATTATCCCCATGTTTTTAGTAGCTCAACTTTTCAGGATTATGATGAAAAATGATCTGAAACTTTTACATTCTAAACACTTGATAGATTTCTTCAGTATATAACTTAATCAAGTTTTGTTTGTCATCAAAACTATGCATTCACACTAACAATCTTTCCCTTTTTTATGATGATAAAACTTTATTAAAATTATGTTAAAGAATAATCTTCTCCTAAATGAGAATATATATATATAAGCTATCTCTATTTTCCTTTTAATGATTGATCATACCATTAAGCATTCTACAAATTGATAATCTCCCATTGTCATATTCACATATATTCTCCCCATTTTGTTTGTTGTTAATTTATTAAACATATTGTAGATTGTTACTCCCCTAAGATAATTTTTCACTATATTATCTTCCCCTTTTTGTTAGAATAAAAAAGGTATAGAAATAAGTAATATGCGCTCCCCATAAAAAGAATAGAGATAATGTGCATGAAAACAGGAACATAATTCAGTTGACTATATTTTAGTACAAACAGAGATACATTAGAGAATATGAAGCACTGAAACAATCTAGAATATACATCATGTAATCCTAGTGATAACATTCTAAGTGCATAGGGGGGGCGTGGTGGTGTGGGTATAGATTGTCGTGGAGCCCGATTATGATCCGTTAGGCAGAGGGTGATGAGCATCCAAAACTTTGGAGAAGTTTTTCCAAGTGTGAGATGGGGGGATTGATTAGCTCATATTTTTTTCATATTTCAATACCTAAATTCACATATTTTGTATCCTCAATTAATGTAAGTTCATTGGTTTTGCTTAAAAATTGCACGTAATGATGTCAGTTTCTATTTCAAGTGTTAAAACTATTAAAAATATGGAAGAGTCATCAATTTGAGTCAATTTAGATAAAAGTGAAAAAGACAAGTTGAAGAAGTTGAGTGCCACGGCATTTGAAATGTTCGTTGGTTACTTGGCAAATAGAAAATTTGATGTCACAGCATCAAAATAATGAATGCATTACTTAGAGAGTTCATGATAGTACGGAGAATACTAACTTCTGTTCACATTTAATGAAAATTCAGTCAAAATTTCACTACAATTCACTTAATCAAATAACACTAATTTGATACAAGTTTAGTACTTAGTTGTAACAACCTAATTCCTCGTGGGAACGTGTAACTCCCCTCATTCCTGGATTGTCATTAATGGTAAATTTAGAGGAAATTCCGGTAGAGTCTTTCCTGATTTACCACTATTATCTTGTATACAATATATTAAATCATAATAATTGCATAACAAATACCCTCAAATATGCAATTATAATATGGCCGCCTCCAGGCCCTACCATTTCCTACACAAACTATGTAACTATTACCTCCATAATGTACATCACCACAGCACCCACAGACCAAGATTGGGGTACACTATACACTACTTATCAAATCATATATGCCCACACCATAAAATGACATGTTGTACAACTAAATAATGATACATGTCTAATATACATCCGAAATCCATCCAATAATATACATCATCATACATCATGAAAAGGAGTAAAGCTTCCAATGTTGTCGCGACCTAACCCCGTCATGAGACCCAACAACATGTTGGGCTCTGTCCTCTGGCCTATCAGCTAAAAATTTAAATAAAAGTGTGAGTCTAGGCAAAACTCAGTGAGCAGGTAAGCGGAAAAATATGACTGTAAATAATGTATTAAAAAATGAAAAATAGAGTAGTAAACAATGATGCAAATAGGCAAAACATGCCATGCCATATGCAGCATGTCACAGTCATTCAATGGCTAGGTTCATTAAGATTTTAATGTTAACATTTCATTAATTATTTCATACACATACTCATAATGAAATCATATACATAATTAACCGGTCAATATTAGCTTGAATGCTGATATGTCATACTTCCCTTTCTATCTTCCAATCCATGGCTACCTCCTATACCAATAGATTGCTCCACCATCATTCACATACTCCATAACCATCCACACACTCCTCCCTAGGAGGCACACAAATCAGAACACTACCCTTTCACTCTTTGGTGTGTCAGGTCCATTTCGGCACTCTCGGCTAGAAGCCTGCAAGGCCCACACAGCCACACTGCTGTATCCAGTGGCACCCGCCTGCATCGCCTCACAAGAATACCAATTCTCCATAAACATGCCTACTCAAACTATTTAGGCAAATCATAGCAATCAGGTCATCCAGGCCATTAGTAACACCTAGCCGTGCCAACTACCCACACAATCGCCCACTGGCCAACCAGGCCACTCCTCGCCACATGGTGGACATAGGTTGGCCCCATGGCCATTATAAAAATATTATATATATATATATGAGCCATATTGAGTGTCATGCCAACTAGGCACCAAAACCAGAATTTATCGGTACTCCTGGGGGTGTAAAATACATATACATAATTTCTAAAATAAAATTCTTATTGTCCAGTTTATAAATCTCTAGTTGACCTAAAAAATTTTTGTTGATTCCCAATAACATGAAATATATTCAATCCAAATTTTAGGTCAAAATAAGGTAAATTAAGTAGTTAAAAAGATAAAATATGAAAATATAGATAAAAATTTTAGACAAAATTATACATCTCTGTTGCCACTCAAAATATTTTCATTATTCCACCCTAATATGATATAATTTGTGAAAAAGAAATTTAGATTAAAATAAGTCAAAATTAGAAGACTAAAAATAAAGTAAAAATTTAAAAGGGTGGGACACTATCAACATCTCATTTTCAGAGTATTTAATGTTCAAATTTTCTTGAGGGGTCAAACAGTGGATTTGTTCATGAAATGTGGTATGCTACTATTTAGTTATATATATTTTAACCACATATTTTAATTTTTGCAAAATCACATCACTAAATTGGTTTTTAATCAACCTTAAGAGGGATACTTGGTAAGGTGTTCTATTAGTGCACCGTTCATCTAAATTCCATCTGATTTTTCTTATTGTTTTTAATGCAATTAATTCATGTTGATACAATATAT
The DNA here is from genome assembly GCA_036873735.1 of Pouteria campechiana. NCBI lineage: Eukaryota > Viridiplantae > Streptophyta > Magnoliopsida > Ericales > Sapotaceae > Pouteria > Pouteria campechiana. The sequence goes on from JAYJMB010026506.1 coordinate 34,244, forward strand.
TAATTATGGTTGCATGGGGCAGATAATGCATGTTTAAAATCATATAACTCATATACAAAAAATTCAGATTATAAGTGCCCAAATTGTAATCATTCAAAGAAATCAAATTGAACTTAAAATAACTACCTACTTACCTTAATTAATTGAGCAATTTGCACAGCCCTTACACTCCAATTTACACCCTTAATGAGGCTTTAATCTCTTTCCAAATATACAACCTAATCAATGTGAAGAATTGCATTAAACTTCATAAAAAAAACATTAATGTGGAACTAGCTTTACACTTAATTACTAATTCCTAACTAATTTTAATCAGTCATTAATCATGTATCAAATACTTTAATTATAGCCCATATCATCCATTTATAGATTTTACAAACCATAACTTGATCCCATCTTAATCAAACATTAGAAATTTAATTATACTTCAATGAATAATAATATACACATTATTAGGAGGCTGTTTTAGTTAACTTCTCACCTTTAATCCTCTGTTTCCTTGATGGTTCCCACCTACAGCTACTGTCCCTTGGATTTTGGTAAGTCTAATGCACTTGAATCAAGAGAATTCTTGATGGAGTAAGCTGCAAATCACATTGAATTAACTTTCACATGATTTCCCTCATCAACATAGACTAAATTCATCATTTGGGAGAGGAGGAAATGCGTGGAGGTTTTTGGACCAAGAGCTGCATATGTGAAATGGGAGAGAGGATGGCTAAAAGCTATCTTTTATTTGCAAAATTGTATGGTGCTCTAGCTGCCTATTTCACTATGTGTATGTGCAATGTATTTGCTGACTTTTTCATCATCTTTATTACATTTCTTCTATATATTTGGACCATCCCCATTACAATTCACATGTCATCTATGATATTCCACATGATTTTAATAATTTTTCTAATTCAATTACAAATTTCCACTAGGTTTATATACATACTACACTACCTCATTTTTATTTAATTTTTCCAACTTGTTTCCATTTATTTCTTAAGTTAATGTGCTTCATTCCTCATTCGCATATTAGTGATAGTAACTCTCATGATTTCATGACTTTGCTTAATAAATTTTTCCAAAATTTAAGTGTATTTACATGCATTGCATACCAAATTATAAAAATTGAAACCCAATATAGCTGAAATTTTTAGAGCCTTTCATTCCACCCTCCTTACAAAAAGTTTCATCCTTAAAACGTTGATGATTAAATGAGGATACTTAGACCGTATTCTATACTCAAGCTCCCATGTAACCTCGTCTTTCGAGTGATGACTCCATTGTACTTTAACGAAGGAAATGGTTTTATTTTTCAACTGTTTCTCCTTTCTATCCAGGCTATGGATTGGCTGCTTAGTATACTAAAGATTCTCACTTAACGGTACCTCTTCTGGCACATATGAGAAAGATTTGGCTAATACTTTTATAGTGATGACACATGGAACACATCATGGATCCCTCTTAATGAAGGTGTTAACGTAATGTGATAAGCCACTTTGCTAATCCATTCTAATATCTCATATGGCTTGACATATCTAGGGCTTAGCTTGCCCTTTGTGCCAAATCGTACCACACCTCTCATAGGTGACACTTTAAGATAGACTCGATCTCCCCTTGAAACTCTAGGTCCCGTCGACAAGTATCTGCATAACTCTTCTAGTGAGATTGGGCAACTTGGATCTTCTCCTTGATTTGAGATACTTTTTCAACCGTATCTGCAATCATCTGTGGCCCTTCAATAATAGTCTCCCCCACTTCTAACTAGTATAGGGGTGATCGTCACTTACGCCCATACAATGCCTCAAAAGGAGCAATGCTAATGCTGGAGTGATAGCTATTATTATAAGTGGACTCCACTAAAGTAAGTTACTGGCTCTAGGCTTTGCCCCATTCAAGGATGCAAGCTCTCAACGCGTCCTCTATCTACTGGTTCACCCTCTCAGTCTGCCCATCAGTCTGGGGTGATATATACTACTGAAATCCAGATGTATACCCATAGCCTTATGTAGAGCTATCAAGAACTTAGATGTAAACACTTATCCACGATTAGAAATGATGACCTTGGGCACACCATGTAGTCTCACTATCTCCTTTTGATAAATCCATGCATATTTCCCAGCAATGTAGGTAGTGCAAATTGGAATACAGTGGGCTACCTTAGCCAACCTATCCACTATAGCCCAAATACTATCATAACCAGCTATAGTCTTGAGAAGACCTATAATAAATCCATAGTGATATCTATCCACTTCCACTCTGGGATCTCAATTGGCTGTAATAACCCACCAAGCCTCTGATGTTCTACCTTCACTCTTTGGCATACTAGACACCTTGGTACATACTGAGCCACATCATTTTTCATGTCATGCCACCAATACTATGACCTTAGGTCACGATACATTTGGTACTACCTAGGTGGATGGTATAAAGTGAATAGTATGCCTCCTCTAGCACTTTTTGTATCATAGCAGAACCTTTATGCAATACGAGCTGATTATGATATCTCAAGATGCCATCATCACCAATAATATAATCAGGTAGTCCACCGCTCTGAGCTCTCTCTCTCAGTTTCTGAAATTCCTCATCTATAGTCTTCATCTGGGCAGTCCGAATCTCATCTAGCAAATTGGGCTACATAGATAACTAACATAACAGTGCCACTAGCCCTCTCATCACCACATACAGATCCATCTACCTCATCTCTTCAAATAGATCATTTTTCTGTGTTAGTAGATATGGCATACTACTACTAAACTTCCTACTCAAAGCATCTGCCACAACGTTTGCCTTGCCTAGATGATAATGAATATTTAAATCATAATCTTCTAGTAACTCAAGCCATCACCTTTATTTCATATTTAGCTCTTTCTAGATGAAAATGTACTTCAGGCTTTTATGATCTGTGTATATGTCACAACTTTCACCATAGAGATAATGTCTCCATATCTTTAAGGCAAATATGACAGCTACCAACTCCAAATCATGGGTGGGGTAGCTACACTCATGAGGCTTCAACTGGCATGATGCATAAGTAATAACATTTCCCTGCTGCATCAATACACACCCTAATTCATGTTTAAATACATCACTATATACTATAAATACACCCCATCCAGTAGGGACTTTGAGAACTAGAGCCTCCACTAGCCTCCTCTTTAATTCCTAGAATGTTGCCTTAAATTGATCATTCCATTTGAACTGCACTCCCTTATGGGTCAACTGTGTAAGAAGTATGGCTATAGTAGAGAATTTCTCAACAAATCGGCGGTAATAACCCACAACTCCTAGAAAATTGCAAACTTTTGTCACTATAGTAGGTTAGGGCTAGTTTACTAAAGCTTCGATCTTATGTAGATCTATAGAAATACCAGCTCCTAATATCATCTATCCCAAAAATACTACACTGTTCATCCAGAAGTTGCATTTTTTTAACTTGGCATACACCTTTTCTTCTCTCAGTCGTTGCAAAGTCAATCTTAGGTGAGTTTCATGATCCTTTTTACTTTTGGAATAAATCAGGATGTCATTGAAATTATGATTACAAAGTGACCTAAATATGGCCTGAACACCCTATTCATGAGATCCATGAAGACTGCTAGAGCATTGGTCAACCCGAATGGAATTACTAAAAACTCATAATGTCCATACTAGGTTCTGAATGCAGTCTTTGGCACATTTGCTGGCCTAATCCTTATTTAATGATAGCCTAACTAAAGATTAATCTTTGAGAACACTGTAGCCCCTTATAAATGATTAAGCAAATCATCTGTATGAGGTAATAGATACTTATTCTTGATCTTCACCTTGTTGAGCTCTCGATAATCAATGCATAAGTGCAAACTACCATCCTTGTTCTTCATAAACAGGGCGGGAGCACCGTAAGGTGACACACTAGGGTGGATAAATCCCTTATCCATCAACTCTTGCAATTGCACCTTCAATTCTACTAGTTCCACTGGTGCCATTTTGTACAGTGCTGTGGATATGGGCTCCGACCCAAGCTATAGGTCAGTACTGAACTCAACTTCCTACTCAGGAGGTAATCTAGATAGCTCTCTTAGAAACACATCGGGAAAGTCTCTCACAACTAAGATATCCTCCATTGATATGTGCTTAAAGTGCACATCTACAGCAGAAATCAATTAAGCTTCATGCCCCTTCCCCACTAAACTAAGAGTTCTCATAGCAGAAATTAGCTTGGGAGCTTTTCTTGCAGATGAACTTCGAAAAGTGATATCTATCTCATTAGGAGTCTTCAAGATCACCTGCTTGGTCTTGCAATCTATCTTGG
>JAYJMB010026517.1:8937-24147 GCA_036873735.1 Pouteria campechiana
TCAATATCCTCTTCCATAAGTAAATAAGCATAAATACATACACCTTCATCGCACATTTAAGATCCCATTTAATTACTTGAACTAGCAAAAACAGCTCGAACTAAAGAAGAAGTTCTTAAAAACAAAGCTATGATTGAGTTGGAATTTGAGAAATAAAATGAGAGTTTGGTTGACTATAATCCCAGCTACACAACCCCAAATCACGCTCCTACGTGAACGCTCAGCTGGCCTGGCCAGTGGGTCCAAATTTCAGTGACATTAAGCTATCCTTGTCTCATCCCAGCACAGGTATCCATTGGAGGGTTGGAGTTCTTAAGTTTTAGAGCAATAAACAGCAACAGAAGACGATTTTATGGTCCAGCTGTTGATTTCATATCCCAAGATCAGTCTTTATGCGCCGCAAGTGGGCAGGTTTTTCTACCGGTTAGTCGAGTGTTCATGGGTTCCTCAGGATAACAGCAAATAATCATAGATATTTGACGTGACATTGTGATGTAACATTTTAACAGGACAACAAATTTATTTTTTCTTTATTACTGTATGCTTTTGATCAATATCTGCTATTTTCCATTCAAAAATATTCATTTTATTGTTGATTATCATTTGCGTCTAGTGACATCATTTTCTTTCTTTTGGGAAAAAAATAATGTCAATGATAAATTAAATAAGGTTAAAATAGACAAGATTAATGATTAAAAAATATATAATATATATATGTGTGTATATTTGGATTTACTATACATGTTGTGTGGTATATAGTAGAATTATGCATTCTTTTGTTACAATATATCCAAATCAAACATTGTATTATCTACCTTTGTTTTTTTTTTCCTTTTCAATTATTATCTTTACTTTTCTATTATCATTTTTATTTTTTAAATGTTTATTCTAGTATATTCTCTATTTATTCATCATTCATCCTTGTTCTTTCAACTATTCATTTACTTGTAAGCACTCAACTACATCTTGCTTATTATATTATTTTATTTTATCTATAATATACAATAATGATCACGTATAAATGTTTTCACCACAATGACAGTGAAAATGTTTCTTTTTACTTATAGAAAAAAATTAAAAATTAATTCATTAATCATCTTTGGCATTATGTGTTTAGCTAAAGTGTAAATAATATCTAATTGTTTAAAGATTTAAGTAGGTCCTAAAATTTATCCAATTTAAAAGTGAATATGCATCCATTAAAATTCTCTGATTGATTATAGTCCATTCAATCAATAAATTAGATTTTCAAAATCCATTTCATAAAACCAAAAACGAAGCATTTTTATTATAACTGTGGTACAAATGTTTACGTGTGATTAGTACCCATCATTCTTATAATAATTATGAACATAGAATCTTACCGAGAATTGGGTAATTGGTTGGACCAAAAGGGGAGGACGAAAATAATAAAAAAAGGGTTAAAACAAATAGAATATAATAATTTTAAAAAATAAATTCGTAGTGCTTATTGCGAATCAACCTAAAGTTTTCTTACAACCGGATCCCATTTACAAACGAGAGGAGAGGCCCATTGAAAAGCATTCATCGTGGGAACTCCCCCCAAAATGAGATTTTTCTCTTTAAAAAGCTGTCCAAAGCAGCAAACGAATAGACGGAAGAATCTGCAGATGAAATAAGGCTAGACGGGCGGCTGAGCGTTCGAGACAGTTTATCCACCCAATGTCCCTCTGCAATATTTTCCTCCCCATCACCCCTTTTGGAAGCCTCAAGGTCAAAAGCCACTTTCCCATTTACAAATTCTACTCCGTTAATCACGGCTCTAAGCAGGCACCCTACCTTTAGAAACTCCCGCTTTTGCTAGTAGAAGACCCGATAACTCTTTTTCCACGTCGTGCAGTTAGAAGTTGGTGATCACCACCTCATTCAAGACCAGCAAAGACGAAACTCCAGCCAAAACGTCTAGATCTCGAACTAGATTTTTCCTAAAATCAGACTCACCAAAGACTATAACAATCGAAGTACCTGCCACCTTAGACCACTGAAATTGATGGGGCCAAAAACTTGTTTCTTGCGTTGACAACTAATCCAAATGAGTCCCGGAATTCCCATTTGTTAGGCTAATAAACTGTTGGATTTCGTACCCAAGTACGACACGTCTATGGATGCACAAATTTCAGTATTGTGGGGTGGAAGGTCAAAGACATGATTATGTTCTTTATTGAATATTTAGAATAGGGTACGGAGGGGGAGAATCCAAGTACCGGCCATCACGGACGCGGCCAAAACGCCTTTTCAATGTCCATAAACGAGGTTAGACTGTTGCCTGAGAGATCTGGCTACTGACACAGCTTTGTGGCATTTTTTTTCAAGCCACGAATCTGGAATGCACATGCAAAGTTGGTAGGATTCTCGAGTTGCTCAATGTAATCATTCTTATTCATTCCTATCAGGGATAAGCTAGTTTGGTTTGCCAGTTGAGACCAGCTCTTTTATTTCATCCCACAAGTGTTGTCTGAAACCGATTTCTTGATGTGTTTTGGCATTGCAATTGGAGATGTGTTTTTAATTTACTTGCCACTGGGTCGAGTCGACTCGGGTTGGCTGACCATTGCATGGCTAATCCAGTTTCACATGGTTGACGGCTGACCCATTCTAGTTCAACACTAGGTAACAACTCAACAAGCTAACATAGCTCCATTCACTAACATATTGTTGTTGATGGTGCATCTGCATTCCTCTGAACATAGTGCAAAAGCCCCCCTTCTATCACTCTTTTAACTTCATTTAATGAGAGCTAACATTTTAACTAACAAACTATTTTATTTTATTATATATATATATATTTTTTTTAATTATTATCTCCCGTCTATTTATCTAAAAACTTATATAATTTATTTTTGTTTATCTTATTTCCAATCAACATGCTTTCCCCCACTTAATCAGATTCCACCTTTTCCACCTCCTTTTCATTAATTCTAGGTACCATAAGTAATTAAGTTGTATAATATGCACTTGAGGGTCTTTCGTTTCTTTTTTTTTTCCTTATATTATACATACATTTTTATAATATATAATCTAAAAATGAATTTTGTGAACCATGTTAGTGCTAAGAAAACTTGACCTACTTACATTACAAATTCCAGCCAAGATCGTCAAACCACGATGGGTATACAGTTAATAGATTTCATTTTCCTCTCACACGCACAGTATGTACACTCGAACATTGGAATGTTATAATATTTCAAGTTGATCAAAGATTTTTTTTATTATTATTCTGTCCGGAAGATTGGATATATCCGGATGGACAAGTGAAGGACGATAAAAATAAAGAAATGCAGCTGTCATAGTCGTATTGAAAAATCAATACAATCGGCTCCCCAATGCAATTGCCTAGCAATTAAAGGTACTTTTACTCGTGGCCGTACACATTTATTTTGTTTCGATAGAAAACCTCCAAATACGCCAAGTGCTAAATAGAATGGTTTCACGGTCCACGAATCACCTGTTGGTTCACGATGCATTGGTGGAGTTCGTGTGCAAAAGGTTAATCGAAGATAGCTGGAAAGCTTAGCAACTTCATTACATTCTTTACCTGCCCCTAAAAGTACGTAACTTTTGGAGCAGTCTCTTTATCATATTCCATCAATGCCTGGGTGCATCCAAATTTACTTGTCCATTTGACACAAAATCCTTCTCACCGGTCATTCAACTAAGTCTAGCCTTATTGACATATTTCACAGACTGGGTTAGTTAAAAGTTAGGAAATGTTGTGATTTTAGGACTTACTTCTTATGTAGCCGAGGTGATAATTAAGCAGCCAAATGTTCTTTCTTTATTTGGTAAAAAAATCACTATCTTATTTATCTTTGTTTTATCATCTTCAGATATTTATTTTCGATTATCAATCTTATCTTTTTTCATACTTTATTTTTTTATTTTGGTAATATTATTTTTTCTTATACTAAAATAATTTATTCTCATTATATTTTTTTTAAATTTATTTTAATAGATCCGTGGTGATGGAACTTGCATCCATGTTGAAATAGTTAGGGTTGAAAATCGAAAAATAGTCGGTCGTGCTAAAATGCAATACGTCCTCCCTTGTTATAGTTAAAAGAATATGTGAAGCTATTTTATGAAAATATTAAAAGGCAATCAATGGCATCCGCTGCCCCCACTCACCTATAAAGCTCGATCAGGTGGCCATGTACTTGTTTTTTATTGGAACGAAATCACGTGATTCATAGATAATCAAATAGTTTATATTTTTCACGGACAACACCACCCACAAATGGACAGTCCTTAGGAGTGGTGAGCTAATTGCAAAAGTTAAAAGGTACTAGTTTGAAAAATTAAAAAAATAAAATATCTCAAATATCATTTCCCTTGGAATGTGACAAGATCCCTATTGTCTACTTACATTCTATGGTTCAAAGGGTTTATGATTGAAACCTACGAATCCTAAATTTCAAACAAGTTTAAATGCCCTAACTCGATATAAAATAAAGCGCATCACTCCACAGGACTTGCACCATGTCATGTACACGTGTTCAGCGACTGAGCATTTGGAAGGAACATGGCATATCCAGATCTAAGAAAGGAGCGTAGCATCTGGATGGAGGAGGTAAGTATAAAATGGATAAAGATAAAATAAATAATAATTATTATAAATAATATAAATAATAATAATAAAGTAAACTATTATGATAATTTTAAATATCATGAGAATGGAATTTAACTAGTTTGGACAAGAGAAAAATAGTAAGGGTATGTTGGGTTGAAGGGAAAAGAAGAGAAAAGACGAACGTGAAAAACAAGAGAGTAAAATCTACTTTTTCTTTATTTTCTAGATTGATCTAATATTTAATTACTTGTAATTAACTTATTTTTCATATTATTATCTAATATTTATTTATCCAGGAATTTTTTACCTTGAAAAATGTTTAATTTGACGTGAATTTTTTATAATATTTTTTTATCATTATCTATCATTGCAATCATTATTCTTATTTATTTTTATTTTATTGAATTGATGTTTATATTATCTCTTCTGTATTGCTATCATTTTTATTCAATCCCAACCCATTCCAATGAAGTCCATCTTTCAGAGCAGAACCAAAATGAAGTTAAGGGAGATCGCTGCCATCCGTTCAACACGGTTGTTTCATCGCTCGGATCATCGCAGCTAGCCTTACTTTTCAAAGCCACTTTGATGACCGATCACCCAATCAGCATAGGTGGGCCCCTGGCATTGGAGGATATACTATATATAGGATGATCCCGTAGAAAAGAAAGGCATCCGAGACCCGGGACAGCAACTTTTGGGTGTAAAAGTCTAAACTAGTAGGCCCAAATGCCAGGGCATCAGCATTCAAAATTCCCAAGCTGCATGTGCCACAGCGCTCCTACTAACTGCTTAGATATAAGAAATGGAATCCTACGAGGCCTCCGGCTCTTTAAGTCAAAAGTCTCTCGAGTGAATTGCATGGGCTGCCGTGTGCTTGTCATTTAAAAATTTGGAGGAATCATGTGCTAAGGCAAATAGCAAATGTAGAGAAGGCAGAAAAAACAGGAAGATGGTGAGGTGGAGTATCGGTGGCAGTTTCACGTGTGATGTGACACGTGGATGGCTTTGCTATCGCAGATGTCTCTTCGAGTACGGTTGAAATTGGGTGACGTGGAGATCTGGCGCATCCGTTTCGATCGGTGGGTTGGACACCTTTAGTTCACGGTTCACCTACATCCATTGGAATCCCAACGGTGGATCTTCCAGGGAGATTGAAAGCGTGCCACGTCTCTGCTTCCAGGGGTGAGTCGTGCAGCTGCGTAGACCGGCGGTTCGAATGTGAAATGCGCGGGGGTTGAACATCATCACAGAAAGACGCGGAAATACACGGATGCATGGATCGGGGGGTGCCAGTCTTTTCATGGAATAGTAAATGCTCTAGTTGTCTTACCAAATCGTATAATAGTTAAAATAGGTCATGTACTGACTAGTCAATCGGTTGTACATCCAATCCCATATTACAATTTCCTAACAATAATAATGAGAGAAAATAATATTATTTTAGTATTTCAAATGTCACTTTAATTAATTGATAATTCTTCAATGCATCCAAGTGCGTAATGTATTCTTTTTATTTTTTAGGAATTGTAATTTTAGAGAAGATCCAAATGAACCATGCTGATTATTTTTCATACGTGTTTTTTATCTTAAAGAAAATAAAGTTTGGAATGTCAAAGTTTGCATGGAACTCTGATTAAAATAATTTGTAATATTTTAATTACATAAATCTACTAATTATAATGGTTAGTTTGCATTTTACCAAAATGGGGTGGTTCATAGAAAACTTAAAAGGGTATATCATTTATGCTGCATTAAAGAATTACTCTTAGTTAACTAACCTAGACAAATATATTTGTCATTATTATTTATATATTTAAGTGTTGTTTATTGTTCTCATCTGAAAAAAGCTCATTTGTTTTTTGTTCATTCAATTCGAATCTACTTTGATAGTGCAACTTGGGCTAAGTTAACCAAACTTAACCCGACATTTTTAAGAGTTTAAGTTTATGGTAATCCGAAATCAAACTCTAATTTAGGTTGGGTTTAGGTTGATGACAAATCAACACAGTATGTAAATTTTGAGTATGTGATGAATTCATTTTATTTGAATATTGTTGAACGTTAAAATGATTGATTATTTTTTATTTATTCATATAATTCGAATTCAACCCAAACCTAACCTATCAAATTTGAGTTATAATTGAGGTTTTAAAATTAGTATTAGGTTAAGATTAGAGTTAAGGTTTTAAAATTAGTGTTGTATTAGGGTTAGGGATGAGGTTTTGGACTTTGGATTAAGGTTAGGATTGACCTCAACCCGATCTAAACTAACAGGATTTGCAACCCTAAACTCATCATCCCTCTTGAATCACACACTTTCTTCTCCCTTAAACAAAAAGAAAAAAATAGATTTTATGTTTTTTTTTCCAGCTTGGAATGAGAGAATCCACTTAACTATTTTTTTCCCCTTCCCCCTTCCCCCTTCATATATTCCTAATTCATGTGTATTTCGTGGGCACCTAGGAGTGGTGCGCGATTGAAGACGCGTACGTTGCCATGAATTATGAATATATAAATAACGATGAACTACGCACTTAGTGATCGGAAAAAATCCAGATGCTCTCATACATTACCTTCAATATTTTAAAAACACTGTTATGCAGAGAACGACAGAAAAAACATCCGATCCATGCCAGTGGTGGGTCACAACATTCGTGCTGAATTTCAGTCCAATCACGAGTAGTGCATCATATCTGCATTGTATGCAATCGGACCTGCAAATTGTTACACGTTTTGATCCAAAGTGAAAGGCCCAACTTTTTATAGCAGAGATGGTTAAGATAATACATTATGCTACGTTTTTAAATAAGTGTGTTTCCATATATATATATATATATATCCACAATTGCACATATATATTTAAAATAATAGTAAATACAAATTTAAATTCACAAATTAATTATACCAATTTCTTTAGTCACCATAAACAGCTCTCATGAACCAAATTAACATAATATAAATGCAATATTTTTATTTCCTAATATTTTTTTTAAGATGCAAGTATATCCAGGAATTAAAGGCGCAAAGATATCTGCAACTAACCCAAGTCGGATGTGTACAGGTCACCATCGACGGACACCAAAAAAAGAGATGGGGCCCACAAATTGGACAGGTGGATATCCGTGGCTATACCCCACGTGTATGATGGTTGGATGGATGGATATATGAGATGATATTGTATGGTATAACTAACAATAATGGGAAAATACCCCAAAAATGTAAGAGAGCAGAAGGGTCGCATTAGTGCGTAGCACATGGTGAGGGTATTTTGGATTGTAGGCGTGGGAACCAATCCATTATTCAGTTCACATGGCTCAAGCTGACAGAGGCACGTGGCAGCTCCTCTAGCATGTGACCGTCTACGATCGGTCGCATTATCGCATTCACATTTCACCTCCTCCGTCTCTTTCCCAGTAAATCTCTTCATGCAACTTCTTCCCCGACGACTGTGCAGATCTCAGTAACTTATCCTCCCGCTGTTGCTGCATCACCCATCTGCAACTCACCCACGTCCCATCTTTTTTCTACCCAATTTTTCATTTAATCTCATTTTATTTCTCTAATCCTGAGCATATATCTTTGAGATTTGCTTAAACGATCCAAATTTCATTTCGTCAGTCATAAATACTAAGGAGGCACGGAGATAAACGGTCAGGATTTAACGGCGTGTGCTACAGAGTAGCAACCAGCGCTGGCCCCTAAAAACAAGAGGTGGGCAGAGCATGTAAAATGGTTGGTGGCTTCGTTGCGCTCGAGATGGGCCCACGCGTGGTTAAAGACCGGCGGATTCCGTGGACCGATGAATACGGAAAGTGGGGCCCACCCAACGTGGCATGTTTGGGTCGCTTGGGTCCGGTCGTTGGGCGGAGGTGATCAAGATGCAAGGGCAGATTGGTAGATTAGCTCGTGGGCCCGCTTCCGCGTGAAAAGCAAGGGGAGAAAATGGAGGGAGTCGTCCAATCACGAGCGCGGGTAGCGGCACAACTTGAGATGGAAGCAAAGTGCTCTCTTCCGTAGCCTTTTTAGTCTGTGAAGTCGAAATTACGTAACATGCCCCTTGCCTTTTCTCCATTGAACATGCGATGGTAGCTTCTCAATTCTTAGTGAATAGGTTTAAATATCTTTTTCATTTTACACCATGAATAAAAATAGAATTTCCCTGAATAATAAATGTGAAGCCAAACGAAAAGATATCATGAATCATTTTAGTGTGAAGCCGCTACGATAAAGTCATCAAAATATAAAAATTATTTAAAAAATTATCATACCTTAAAAAGGAAGATAGGAGGGCAATTTGGTCAAAAGAAAAATGTGGTAGGGCATGCTAACGGCCGCGGCGGAACCGGTTTGCCGCTTTTCGACCTTTTATGCTCTGCTCAGTTCCCGCTAGTGCTCACATTAATTAGCTACTTTCCTATTTTACCCCTCACAGCGTTAATTACCGAGCATTGTTTCGTCTCCCGCCCTGTGACATCTTGCGCCCATAAGTACCCCTCCCTCCATCCTGCCCATCTCAAAATCTCTCCCTCACCCTCCCCCAGCCTCTTTCCTCTTTTTCGGCAAGCAAAATGGCAGCAGCAGTTGCGGCCTTCGTCACCGTCGCGTCCTTTTTCCTCCTGACAGTCGTAGATGCCAGAATCCCTGGCGTTTACGGTGGCGGGGGGTGGCAGAATGCCCACGCCACTTTCTATGGAGGGAGCGACGCTTCTGGAACCATGGGTGAGTAGTTTTCACTAGTATTTCCCGGCATTTGGGAGTCACATTCTGTTCTGGGTGGTTTTGCAGTTGCGTGGTGTGAAATGCGTACTTCCTTTGATCTGAAAGTCGAAAGGGGCAACCTTTGATTGGGCTGCATTTTCAAATGGGAATGCCAATCTCATCTGCTTACTCTCTGGCCACGGGAATGAGTTCTGAGATCTACATTCCCCTTTTTTTCCCGTTCTCTTTTGCTCTGCATTTCTCCCTTTCCTTCGGTTGAAGCTCAAATCTGCTTTTTCTAACAATGTATATGCCATTCATGGTGTCTTCCCTTATGTTAAACCCCCCTGTTTGTCCTGCATTTAAACCCAACAGCCCTAGCCATTCATATAAAATTAGTTTTTTTTCGACTTTCAAATATTTCTCGTTTCGATTTGTGCCTCTGCACAAAATGCACTACATTCGGCTCAATATCTGCAGGTTTTAGAGTGAATGTGCCAAAATTCCAGTTCCATCTCTGTATTTGCAGAGCTTAGCTCAATCGCAGTAGCTTCCAAGCATTCGTCCAAAAACCGTCTTCAGATGCTAAAAAACGGCTAAAAATCCTCCTAAACTCAAGGTCCATGATAGAAACCAACTTACATTTTCCTCGTTCTTCGTATTTTTACCGCAGGCGGTGCATGTGGTTACGGAAATCTCTACAGTCAGGGCTACGGCACGCAGACGGCCGCTCTCAGCACAGCCCTCTTCAACAACGGCCTCAGCTGCGGTGCCTGCTTCGAGATAAAATGCGCGGACGACCCGACATGGTGCCATTCCGGCAGCCCTTCCATCTTCGTCACCGCAACCAACTTCTGCCCTCCCAACTTCGCTCAACCCAGCGACAACGGCGGCTGGTGCAACCCCCCTCGCCCTCACTTCGACCTCGCCATGCCAATGTTCCTCAAGATCGCCGAGTACCGCGCCGGAATCGTCCCCGTCTCTTTCCGCAGGTCAGTGTCGCTGGTCAAAAAATAGATATTTTAATGGCTCAGGAAATCTGCGAGCATGTAATAATTACACTGGCACATATTCACAAGCCTCGCATTCGCAAAATTTTACCCTCCTATTTTTCTATCATTACCGAGTTGAGATTTTTTTTTACCATCTGCTCAAATGCTCGGTCAGTTCAGCGTCTGTGATGGACGGTCAGATCTCCACGTAGCCGACCTCGTAAGTAACTAACCGAGATTCGCTCGGTCCCAAGCCGTGGATTTTTCCCATGGTCAAACGGTCAACTGAAGGCGGGTTTCCCGATTCGGGCAGAGCCGCGGGAGACCTCTTTTTATTGAATCGAGGATATCTTTCTCTTTCTCCAACGCGCATGTTCCTCACTTTTAAATTACCCTCTGTAAAAATCGCCTTCATCAGGAATTGGACGGGTTAGAATTTAGTCGATGGCTGAGCCGGTTGGTTTGTGGTGGTTTTAGGGTGCCGTGCAGGAAGGCGGGTGGGATCCGGTTCACGATCAACGGCTTCCGTTACTTCAACCTGGTGCTGGTCACCAACGTCGCTGGCGCCGGCGACATCGTCCGCGTCAGCGTGAAGGGGACGAGGACGGGATGGATGGCGATGAGCCGCAACTGGGGCCAGAACTGGCAGTCGAACGCGGTGCTGGTGGGTCAGGCCCTCTCCTTCAGGGTCACCGGCAGTGATCGCCGCACCTCCACTTCGTGGAACATCGCCCCGGCTAACTGGCAGTTCGGGCAGACATTCTCCGGCAAGAACTTCAGGGTCTGAAGCGTCCCAAGAATGGTTGGGGCCTTGGGGGGTAAATCCGGCTGATTGGGTCGCGGTTCATGCCAGTGTTTTTTGGCGCCGAGATTCGGCTGCTGCTGCCTGCTTCTGCTGGGTTTGTTTTGAATTGCATTTGTAGTTAATTTTAATTTGTATCGTTTGAATGAAATTGAAAAGATGTAGTAAAAGAGATGTGGTGGGTGTTTGAGTGAGGAATTTTGTTTTGAGGGGTATAACGGTAAAAGAGGAAGGTGTGTTTAGGGTTTGGGTGGGGGGGTAAAATGGTAAAGTGGGAAAGGGTGTGCGTGAGTGGAGTGATGGGAGGCTTTGACAATTCTGTGAGAAGGTGGGGGCGTGTGGTAGCGGTTGAAGTGGCTGCAAAAGCGTGCAGCCCGCAGCTGTAATATTCTATATATCCCTATATTAATATATGTAATGCTTCTTTTTACTCGGCATTCTGCGTTGCATGATACGCGATTGAAATATATATCTTATGTTTCCCCCTTGCATTTTTCAGCGTTTTGTGTATCTCAAGAACTTTTAATTTTGTTAGAAGACATGAGGACATCGTAAAGCAACGCTAATTTTAATTTGGTTGGCGCATGGCGACTCACCTAAGAAGACTCTTCGAGCACAGCAAGAACACACCCACATGCTGCTGAGCCCATCCCACCAACCACCCCATGACACTTACTTTCGGCCACTGCAGTTGGGATTTTTGTAGATTTTCTTCTTTTTTTGAAGTCTCGAAGGTAATCATCAAAACTAAGAAGTGGGCATTCGAAATAAGTCGATTGTTTAATGCGAGCTTAAATAAATGACTTTAAAATATTAAAATATGTTTAATACAGCTACGGCTGAAATGCTGAAATTAATTGATAAATGGTTGACAAACCCTCATAGGCTGCAGAAAAAACTATAAATAATTTAGTCTAGCAATAGATTCTGTGGTCAAAAATTCAAAGATCGTGATTGACAGAACATGTATGTTTTTTTCCAAGGACTTGGTATTTTAGAAATGATGCGATATCCGCAAGAATAGTTAAAAATAATAAAAATTTAATAAATAAAAAATATTCTAACCATTGCTTACGGCCAGTCTTTCCAATTGAACTTATAAGGCCCTTTTAAATATTGATTTATTGCAACGATTAGCTCAAGAGGGCAACAATAAGATGATCTACGGTATGCATTCAACATCGTCATTGGTTGGATATAAATGGCACGTGGTGGAGGCTTCATTAACCCATATCTACCCAGAGAGCACTTTAACTAAGGGTCAATTTGGCTCGTAACAACAGGATGAGTCTCCTCACAATCTTACTTTTTTTTTTTCTAATTATTGTCAATATTTTTTTTAATTTTATATTAAAAATCTATTTTACTTATATTATCATCTAACTGTACTTTTTTATTATACTACTTCCGATTGTACTTTATCCAAACAAGCCTAAAGGAAGATGGACAACTCGACGGGACAAATCTTAATTGTGGACTGTATTCCAACAGCGAAGTTTGCAAAGATTTATGACCATTTATGAATGGACAGCTACAAGGTCTTAAGCAATTGAATTTCCAGCAGCATTCAAATCTAAAGTCTAGACTCTTCTAACACACGGTTTGTTAGGCAACATTCAGTGGCTGCAGCATGGCTAACCCACATTGCAAGGTTCACCTCTGTGCAAGTCTCCATCGCATCAGCTGTCCACTTAACTTTTCCATTACACTTTCAGGGACTGTTCTCTCGGGGTGCCTCCACACGTTACGCTTACATTGTCGAGCCATCCTTGCCGGGTGATCGGAATAAAGTGCACTAGGTTCTGTTCCTGTACAGTTAGCTCTTGCCCAGTAGTGGCAGGAGAATGGTCTTTCCTGATCAATTGGGGAATCCATGTGAGACAGATCCAGACCCTCTATTGAGCTGGGCCACCACAAACATGGCACGTACAAAAGAAATCAGGGTCCACCTGGGCCACGATTTTCAACTGGGGCATTGCTAATTGAATTTGAAGTCTGCGCTTCTTTTATGTTGGACTAATTTATTTATTTATTTTTTTGCCCCCAAATTTAACTTCATCTGGAAATATCTCCTAATTTTGAATTTTTAGATGATTTTTTTTTTTTACCGTATACTTGCCACCAACTTCACAAGTCAAGTCGTCCTGAACTGGAACATCCCTGAACTAGGTTTTATACGTCCCATATCGGCAACGTGATAACTGACATCGTTGTCTCCTCGCGCATCAGTGGCTATCATTTCAGCCGCTGCCGCGTCTGAGTCTCTTCCTCCGATGACGAATCACAGGCGGGCAATCTTGCCTTTCTTGGATAGGTACACCGACAGCAGAGATCAACCCCATTTGGATTATTTCTTCTTCTGCTGCTTCTTTTTAAAGATTTTTCGTGCATCTCTGAGTCAATTATAGATGGCGAATATTTTCCTTTTCATTTTTCTATCTTGGAGGTAGGAGTCGGTGATGGATGATGGAAATGGATCGTCGATTTTCCTCCACCGAAAGACGAGAAGGAAACGGATGAAAGAGGGACAAACATCTGCGTTCGTCAAGGAATAGGCATCTGCCTTTTCCTTTTTCCTGCCATCAGCTTTATTATTCTTAAAAAATGGATAGTACCGCCCCGGAGGTCCTGTCACACCGGTGTGGGATCCACACGCTTCCGAATGCCGCGTCTCCGCCACTGAGCGCACATGCACGCCGGCTGCAGCCATTCACAGCTTTCAAGCCAGCCCTTCCGGATCACATGAGCCCCAGCGCAAGTTACGAATAGTGCGGCCTAATTTATGGGCCTTGGCATTTCAACAAACAGGATCAATGCAGAAGCCCCGTCTGGGGCCCATTTGAACAAAAACAGCAGCCCAAGAAATAACATGGAAAGCACAAATATAAAACACTAACCTGCTTTTTTCTGCCCCTTTACTTCCTCTAAATGTCAATGTCCCTGGCCCTTCCCATTTGGTTGCTCGTCCTGCACAGTAATGCTACAGCGACTCACACGTGAAGTCAGTAATTGTGTCCTTGGCCTAGAACTGGAATTGAGCCATACGAGCTGCGGGATTCCAGCAAAGGAGTATCATAAAGCAGTCACTAGATAGGCCCATCCGTTAATGAGCATGAACCAAAAAATACATCCAAGCAAGAAAGACAGAGTTGCAGTATTCATTAATCTCCAGTAAAGTTGGTACCACAGCCTCGCATACTCAATCCCAGCTGTTTTAGCACCACCCACAGCTAGCAAAGGATCAGATAATTGATTTTCTCTGGCTGATTTGAAAAGATACAGTGATCTAACGTATAAGGAAGCTGTGGCAAAGGCATCTGAGGATCTTAGCAGAGGCTGATTTTGTGGCAGGGCCTGTCCTCCTGCGTGGGGCCCAGGAGAGGAGCAGCTTGGATCTCCAACCCATATTCCCTGCCAGAGGAGGGGGGGACAAGGAGGGATGACAGCTATGCACACCTGCGTGGATTAATTACATGCCCGTGATTCTTCTTTAACTCTTTTGGAAGGATGCCATGCTGGATTCACCTGCTCCTCCTCAAAGGAGCACAGCTCAGCTGATTTCACTGCTGTGAACGCTCTCTCATTTCCTTCCTCCCATTATCTTGTTGATTCCGGTGGAAGAACGTCATGTCGACATCTAAAAGTGGGTTTCGATGCATTTTGAATTGAGAAAAAGACGTGCAATCAGGCTTAAAAGTAGAGAGGCTGTCGCATTTGAAATACGGGAAGAGCCGGGCGTTAGCATTTCCATCAAATCATAAATGGTGATTGGCCTGCTTGTGTGAAACAAAAGGACAGTCGTGCAAAGTCCAAACTGGAATGGCCATCCATCATGGGGACTAAAAATCTTCACGATCTTGAAAATTATCCAGAATTGTTGAAAACAGATATTGATGCAGGGGAATTAGTCATGATGCGAAAGGAAAGTGATTCCGTGCATTCATGAGTTCTTTGCAAGCTTCCTGAAGCTTATCATTGCCGAAGCGCCAGCTAGCTGTGGAAGTTTGATTCTTGTATTCCAATTCTTCCAGTTCTCCTTTCGCTTCCAATTTTTCAGTAATTTCTTTCCACTCTTTCCCATGTGCTTTAACACTTCCCTTTAAACTGCCGAATTTCCAGTTCCAGCC
>JAYJMB010026517.1:24247-38526 GCA_036873735.1 Pouteria campechiana
AGAAATTCATTAGCAGCAGTTTCCGGGGAACATTGCATTTAACAATGCCGAAGCTGAATTTCATAAAATGATATCTCATTACAACTCTTATCATTTCCATAAACTCACACTGCTATTAAGGCCAAAATGGTGCAGCAATCCAATCTTTCTTTTCTATCCTGTTTCTCATTGCAGCTCTCCTGACGTAATTCTGCAGATCTTTACCAGCAAAATTATCTAAATAGAATCACGGACGCACTTGAAAACTTCAACATACTTCGGTCAAACAACCTTGCATGATCTGAAGCATAGCTGCCAAACTGGGAATACATGCCTGGTTTTTTCAATCCAGACCATTCGAACAAGTGCTTATATCTTCATCAATCAGCTAGTTTCATAGGCATGCAATGAATCTTTCAGTCTCAAGAAGGTGGAGGGATGCCTAACGGTAATCATACGGGACGTGGGACTAAGGATACTAACCCAAAATTTCAAGAGAAATATTGCGAAGCATATTGGTCGCATTTGGGTGCATTTTCTACAGAAATAACTGTCGTTATCTACTTCGTTCTCATCCACAAGGAATAGGTCAGGCTAACCCTGTGACTGCGACCACATCCCATGCCATGGCCTTGGGTTGAAACCCTGGGAAAAGAACAGTTTTAGAACAAATCGATGCATCTTAACTTACAGTCAGCAAGAGTAGCACCATTGAAGTATGAAACAGATGAAGAAAATACAGAGCGAGAAATCTAGTAACTAGCAAGGGGAATAAGTCTTTGTTGCTTAGGAGAAATGGGTGTTCCAACCAAAATACAAAAGCGCATCAAATCCAACAAATCCAACCTGATCATGATTTCTTGAGTATCTTTATGACTGCGTTAACATCTACTCTTTAGTCAAATTCCACAGCATGTATGCTTCTTTCCTTCTTGCTAAGCAACAATGCCATCTCTCTTGTCTCTTCCCCAACCACACAACATCTACAATTCATCAGCCAAAATTAAGAGCAAGTAAACATGAAGCACAGAATCCAAACTAAAGATGGGACTAGAGGAGGTTAAACCAATGAAAGAAGAAAACAACAATTTACAGAAATCAAGCTTCGCAATTAAAAACCCACAGGCTGTGGTGGGAATCTCTACATCTGAGAAAGCACTTTATGAAGCAATAACAACCACAATAATAATTAGAGAATTGCCATTTCAATCTCTGAATCACTTAACCAAGGACCAAAACAGGTTTCCGTTAGTTCACTAAATGGTCCCTTCAGATATGACAATCCCAGAGCTTACTATTTTGGTTTTTGCAAGTGGGCGGTCCATTATCCAGATTTTTGCTTCTTTCAACTTCATGCAGTTGAGATATGGATAGTTAAAGATATCATCTTGGCATGATTCATGCCTTTGCTACAAATACTAACAATACAACAGTTCAAACCCAATCTGCATTTGGAACCATCACATAAATGCTACCCCCAAATCATGTACAAGGATGGAAATGATCCTTCTATGCATGCAGGTATGACTTGCTCAGGAATTTATTTAGCTTTACAGGGTGTAGGCGATACATGGAATTTTTAAGGAAGCCTTCACTAAAATCTCCTTTGCTTGAAATATGCTAAGTTTTCTAGCAGATGAGATTTCATATTGCATCAGTTATATGCTATCCCTTAATTAACCACCTACCAAAAAATTCAAATACTAAATGCAGTAAAAAAGCATGCAAACAAAGTGATGAAGATCCACTGGCCTTGATTTCCAAAATTTGAGAAGTCCTTGAAGCACAATATCCTGTATGCAGATGCAAGTGTCCACAAATTAAGATAGCCCACTAGGTTGCCTCACCAGGAATCACAGCTTGGCAAGCAATTGTCGTCATCATAAACATTCAGGCCTAGAACTGGGAAAAAGCAATGTCAGACTACCAACCTTCATCTCATGATCTCTTGCGCTTGTGCGTCTTCCATTGCTTTAGCACAAACTGAACACCCTCTTTCAATGTTGCCTTCCTCTCCTCCTTGAAATTCCATAGCTCTTGCACAGCATATCCCCCACTTGCATTGTATTCATTGATCTCCGTCAAAGCTGTAGATACAGCCTTAAAAACTGCATCACCCCACGCATTTTTCAGGTCTTTTAGTTTTTCATCATCCTCATTTATTACTGCCTGCACAAGATTAGAACAATTTTCACGTAAATTGTAGCACAGTCCAATTAGGGGGTGGGGTCAAATTAGCATGACCAGAATAGAAAAGTTTTGCACAGAAATCAGAATAAAACAGTCTGTAAAACATTCTGACAGTGGTAAAAAAGAAATGCTCTGAAACCACTGGAAGGACAAAAGCTTGTAAAAGTTAGCCTAGCATGTCTCATTCAGTTTGATTATTCAACTACAAATGAAAAAGCAATTAACATCGTGAAAAAGAACAATCTTTTATGAAGAGTTTTAATTCAATGCAATTGGTTTTCACTGAGTGAATGTGATCTTGCAGTTTGGTCCCACCTTGATGATTGAGAAGTCCAATCTGATCATCATGGATGATATTATTCCATTTAATTACTCGAAATCATTTCAATCAGACTTGTGTGGGTCACAACTCACAACATTCAAAAAATTATAAACTTGTGTAGAATACAAAATTTGCTTTAGAGCAACTCACTCAGTATTGCTATAAAATTCCATAAAATCATTTACCCAGACGAGAGGATCACTTTGGACGGCATTGATGTCAATGCGCTTGTGGATCCCTCAAACAATTTTAATGGATTAATATTCATTATCAAATAATGTCAATTTTGTGGAACACATGAAAATCTTGGATCAGGATTATCTATATGTCCTTAGCTAAGTTATAATAAGCTTAATGGCCAGACTAGATATTATTATCAAACAATTAAGATAGGCATGCACAATGATGTTACACAAAGAAACTCACTGGAATTATTACACATTTGTGTGTTCCTCAAGCAAAAGATGGGTCAATATTCACCTTCAAATAATGCGAACCTTATGGTCCACAGTCCTTGATCATGATATCTTTGTATTTTTCAATAAGTGGTAATAAAATTGATGGCTGGACTGGATATCATCAAATCATCTAAATGAATCCAAGTGGCAAGGTTGTGTGGAGTCACTTAGTGAAATTGGTTGCATTGAATAAAAACTATTCTACCAATTAAGACCTAGTCTTGTCCAATAACACTTGCATAATAGATTTCAGTGCTGACTGGTTGTACACAATGACACTAGAGACAAGTTCAGCTGGCACTCATCATTAGACTAATAAAATAAGCTCAAACCCAATGTTCACAATCTTGATATTGCTAATGGATCTTTTTTCATAAGGTAAGATAAGGTATTCACAAGACAACAAAATAAAATAAAAATCTAGACTACTCAAGTTTCCTCGTAGTGAAGATATCACAAGAAAAATTGAAACCAAAAAGTTATCTACAACCAGAACATTCTATTGACAAAAGAATCAAAGAAAAACAATCACAACCAAAGTTTTCTCTCTGAAATCAGTCTCTTGTGATGATTTTAATGTGATAGAAGTGGCATACATCCAAATTTTTCAGAATTTCTGGTCAAATTTGAAATATTTCATAATGATCAATCAGTGAATTTTCCTAGACCAAGTAATGAGGTCAAATTGCCATGATATATTGTATAAACAGAACTCTTTAAGGTTTTTTACTAGCATAGATCAACACAATGAAACATATTTTGGTCTGCCAGATTCAAAAAATTTATCAATTTTCAATTTTGGGATTTTTGCCATGCTTGATTATCCCAAACTTCTCCGATCCATTTTATGAGATTGGCTCTAGGGATGTGAAAAATATAGATCTACATACGAAACCAGATTTTGGGCCACCGAATCTCCTAGTCTGACTGAAATCTCTAAATTCGAGACTATAATGTAAAATGACATTTTCCCACCAGTCAATTTTCCCAGATTTTGGGCTACTGATTTCCTACCAATCAATCCATCTCTATTTTAGAAAAAAATTAGGTGATATTGGCAATAAACGTCTAAGCAGGGTTTGCAATATATCTTCTATTAGTGATATTATAGATATTGTTCATACTTATCCCTTTAAAGAGATTACAAGAATAGATCAATTCAGCACCATATAAATGAACAAAAACACACCGACTCATCCTATATATTGAACATGAATGACACAGTTAATTTCAAAACCATTGTTTTCAGGCTTCGTTTGAGAATGTAGAAAAAAGGGTGGACAAGTTTTCTACCCTTTTTTTTCATGCATTTTAATGTGATTTGATATCTTAACTACCTAAAAATCTTACTTATCCCCATTATTACCTATTTTTTCAATCATTATTTCCTATCTTTTCATAAAAAAAAGTCTACGTATTTTGCCTTTATTTATTTTATTTTAATCATCACCCCT
Source organism: Pouteria campechiana (assembly GCA_036873735.1). NCBI lineage: Eukaryota > Viridiplantae > Streptophyta > Magnoliopsida > Ericales > Sapotaceae > Pouteria > Pouteria campechiana. The sequence goes on from JAYJMB010026517.1 coordinate 28,651, forward strand.
TATCACATCACATCATTTCCTCTTTTCCCTCACTTTTCCGTGTTCCTTTTTTTACCACCTCTTTTTCCCATTACCAAATGAAAAATTATCAAATAACCCCTTCACAACTCTGACAAAATCAGATAATCCCCTTAATATTTTTCTTTTGACAACTGTTAGGCCCTATATTCAACTTTTTTTTCCCAAAATGAAGATCTTACCCTTCCATTAATGCATGAAGATCGATGTTTAGGGGTCCCTTCAACGGTCATACTTAGTAGTGTTGTCAGAACCGGACAAGACTAGCCAGTTGGACCGGTTCAATCGTGAACCGGTCAGTTGACTGGTCTGGTCTTGCCCAGTTTGGTCGGATAATATTTTTTTTAATTTTAATATTATTAATAGAATAAAAGGATGGATAAAAATAGTATATTATCATACAAAAGATTTATATATTTAGATTGATATCTATAGTTTAAATTTTTCAAAATTATGTTATATTATTTTTAAAAAAAATTTAAAAGGAAAATCGGTTTAATCAGTTAAACTGACCGGTTGAACCGTTAACCAGACGCCTGATCAGTTCACCCATTAGTCTGGTTCCGATAATATTAGTCAAAAGTGTACTCTATTCATTAGATTCTAATGTCAACATTACGGCTAATTAGAACCTAAGTGACTGACATGAATTATCTTAAGAAATTTAAAAATATGATTACCGACCATGATCTAATCATAGAATGATTAGTTTTATATTTTTTTATTGTACATATTAACTAGATGTGAGATAAGATTATATATAAACACATTCATATTTAACATAATTTGGGTAGATTGCATCTGATAAAAACAATCTTTAACACTCATTTACTTGGCCTTATGTATATTTCATTGAAATAATAATTTTAGGGTACATTTGGGAATGAGGAAAAGATGTGGGAAAAAAAAGAATATGAAAGAGTGAAGAAAACAAGGAGTGATGCAATGTGATAGAAGATAAGAATTAAAAATAAAATGAATAAAAACAAAATAAGTAAGTCTTTTGTATGAAAAGATGTGAAATAATGATTAAAAATATAGAAAATAATTAAAAAAAAGGATTGTTAAGTAGTTAATGTGTCAAATTACATCAAAAGGTGAGTAAAAAAGGGTGAGAAAAGATAAAATCCACCCTTTTTTCCTCGTTACCAAACAAGCCCCTTACGATCAAATTGGGAATAGGGAAAAGAGGCGGAAAATAAACAAAGGAATATGGAAGAATGAAGGAAAAGAAATAGAATGATATGTGCAATGGGGGGTAATGATTACAATTAAAGTAAAAAAAGATAAAGCGATAGGCTTTTTTTATATGAAAAGATGAAGAATAAAAATTGAAAATATAAGTAATAAAGCAAAAAAGTATAATTGTTAGGTAATTAAGATTAAAGAGGTGAAAATATTTTTCTCGTCTCCAAACAAAGACTTAGGGGGTGTTTAGTAATGTAGAGAAAAGGGAGTAAAACTTTTTCATCTTTTCTTACCCTTTTTTATATACCTTTTGTTGTGATTTGATATTTTAACTATCTAACAACCCTCTTTTCTTCATTATTATGTATATTTCCAATTATTATTTTAAATATTTTCAAAAGCTTACCTATTTTGTCTTTATTTACTTTATTTTTAATTATTACCCTTTATCACATCATATCACTCCCTCACTTTTCCACATTTTTTTTTTCTCCTCACATTTTTTCCCCATTACCATGGCAATGAGGGGGGGAAAAAGGTGAAAAACATTCCAACTTTTTCTACCCCATTTTATACGTATTTTCATGTGATTTAACACCTTAATTGCACAATAACCCTCTTTTTGTTCATTACTATCTATATTTTCAATCATTATTTCAAATCTTTTCATATAAAAAGTCTATCTATTTTGTCTTTATTTACTTTATTTTTAATTATTATCCTCTTCATATCACATTATTGCCTCTCTTTTACCTTGTTTTTTCAGATTTTTTCCCACATTTTTTCCCTATTTCCAAACTCACTCTTGGGATGTGTTTGGTAATGAGAAAAAAAAGGGGTGGAAAATTTTTTTCCCTTTTCCCACTCATTTTATATACCTTTTGACGTGATTTGACATCTTAACTACCTAGCAACCATTCTTTTATTCATTATTACCTATATTTTCAATTCTTACTTCATATCTTTTTAAACAAAAAGCCTACCTATTTTGTTTTTATTCACTTTATTTTTAATCATTATCCTCTATCACATCACATAGCTCCTTTTTTTTCCCACTTTTCACATCTTTTTCCCCATTTCCAAACACACCCCTAATGTAAAACTTTAGTTAGCAATGAAATCAAGGAAATGCAATTAAACTTTATTTATGAGCTTTAGAAGATCAATAAATTTTAATCTTTCATGAATGAAAGTAGGGCATTTTTTTCCATTTAAAAAATGTACTTCAACAAATATTTGAAATTGTTAGAAATATGAGGGGTCTTTTGTAAAAAAAATAAAACAATAAAAAATGAGAGGTGTCCAAAGTTGTCAAAAACATTATTTGATCATTTCCAAACCATTAAAAGGTAGATATTTTCTTAACATTATCCTGATGCTTGAAATTTTGATAAAGCAAGAATAAATCTAAAGAGGAATCTAACTGATGTGAAGAAGTGCAAGATGAAATGACCTTGCCATACCCATTTCCAGCTGCAAATCCAAAGCATGCATAGATGAAAATGACCTGTGCCCATGCACAGATAGACTTGCAAAGAATGTTGCAACTAAGTACAGCTATAACAGCAACATGAGATAAGCCAACGTCAATGTATGAAAGAAAAAAAACCTTGTCCTCATCTCCAATTTTGACTATCTTAAAGGGGTGCCAGCCTGGGTTTCCAATGTGATTTTGCCATAATGAACATAACTCTAATGATTTGACTTGTACTTCTTCGCCTAGATATTTCTGCGCACAAGCTACCTGGAATGGCTTGTCATCAAGCTCTCCCATTCGTTTGACTCCAATGATTGAGCGGGCGGTCAACATCTCTTTCAAACCCTATGAAGAAAAGGACCATTCCCAATCAGTAAGCATGGTAGTCTTCTATAGCATAGATGTAGCAGATTACAGTATTAGTCATAGTATCTAATATAATATTGCTCACAGATTAAATTTTGACAGGATAAAAAAATTGACATACAGCAATTAATTCTTTGCGTGCCTCCTGCAGCTCATCATTGCTCTTTCGTTCCTTGATCAAAAGAGTCTGATTAAGAGTTTCCAAGTCATCTTTTTCTGATTCCTTCTCGTCCAGCTCTTTCATCATTTCCATCACCTTACTTTTAGCTGAATCATCACTTTCTTCCATATGCTTCATTACTTGTAGCTTCCCTTTCAGCTGCTCAATTTCCAGCTCCAATGCTTGCCTCTGGTCTAATTTCCTTTCCAACTCAAGAATTCTTTTCAGAGCTTCTTCCTTTTCCCTCTACACATATTTACATCACATGAGTAATAGCACGAACTCCATAACTTGTCTAGGATTATTTATCTGGGGAAAACTTTCAAGAACCAAGCACCCACCTTATGCTCTTCAACCAGCCTTAAAACATTCTCATCGGCTTTCTTCTGCTCCAAAGTTGCCATTTGAAGAGAACTGTTTTTCATATCATTCTGTAGGTAGGAAAGAAATTAGCAAAATCATCAGCACCAAGCACATTTACAACCATCCATTGCTAGGTTCTTGCTATTTTTACCAAAAAAATTTTGAAGACTTCAGCAGATGCTGCTTTTGTTATTCCATATATGTTTCTCGGGATAGAACCAATGTGGCTGGATTGCCAGTTAGCGTAATTACATGTAGACTAAAGGCCATGCCCAACACATGAACATGTGCACCAACCTACCATTTTCATTCCAATCAATCATGATACCCTCTTAGATAAGCCACTCAAATTTTCATCGATGAGCCAAACAGCTCCACCACCCATAGTATAGCAAATGAGGCGAATTTTTTGCTATCTGCAATGTAATGTCTAATGTCTGACTCAACAGTCCCTCAGGGGCAAAAGTACCGGTGATATAATAGCTTTGAAGATGCACATAGAATAGCTCAATAGTCCAGGAAAAACAAAACATTAGTGTCATTCTAGTTTGCCCTGACATAATGTTCGCGGTAAATGGCAGTCAAATCATTATTGTCTAAGCTCCCTTACAACAAATCAGGCTCAACAACAAGAATTATATTCCTGTCATTCCACTCTATCAGGGTAATGCTATAGGTCCATAACTAGATAGAATGTCTAATGGTCAGGGTTCTTGGAAGAAGCATCGGCAAAAGTATGATGTTAGATGCCAATTTGACATTGGCAGAAAACTTCTGACTGGCAATGAGAATGAAAATTTGCAGCCTGTGGATGAAATACAGCTTTGGAATTTAAGTTGGTCCAGTTATTGCATGGTAATCAGAATTAGCGTTTTTAATACTACTCTTCCAAATACACGTGCTCACACACAAATAAGGTTTTACGACTACTCCTCCAAATACACATACTCACACAAAAATAAGGTTTCAAGACTGTAAGCTAGTTCATCCAACAACTGGTAAAACAGTCTACCAATCCAATACCAGAGGCTGTTAAGCCGATAATTTCTTTTCATCTATCCTATTCTTTCTCTTCCTGTAGTCTCCAGGTGGTTCCAATAACAAGAAGAAATAGCACATTCTTTGTCCAGCCAAAAATAGTTTGAACTGTCCAGGAACTCTACGAAAAAAAGCATCTACCTGTCAAAATCATTTGGTGAGACAGTCTGCAGGCACAACAACTTCTGTTTGGAAACATTTTCAACAGTGTCTATTGTTATTTCCCACATCTTGCAACAGGAATTTGGACTATGCAAGGGCCATGCAAGGGCCTTCTCAAAGGCGCTGACACCAATTCATGTTCACGCTTTAGGCTATGGCCATAACATGAATAAGCTATCAACTCCATTTCAGTGATGTACCCAACCAAGCCCCTACAGAACAAAATCCTCCATGTGATTTACTCCAAAAGACACAAATCCATAACACAGTCCCTTTGTCATAAAAATGCCATTACCTTTCTCTTCTCTTCAAGTAGTTTCCTCCTCTCAACATCAGTATGGACAGAACGCTTATCTAATTCTTTGCATCGCCATTCAAGCTCCTTCCTCTGATTTTCGAGCTCGGACTTCAAATTTTCATTCTCAAGCAAAATCCTACGTGAGTGATCACGGGCAATGCACTGGATCTTCCTCATTTCTGGAAATAGAAAAGGAACAAAGTAAACACAAGCTTAAGCAAGTGGTTCACATTGGAATCAAACCCGTTGCGGTTAAATGACCACTGTTTAAGTCAAAAACTCCTGAATTTGAGTCATTTTCTTGGTTATCTGAATTGAAATTCACCGGATAAATGCTACTAGCATTTAAAATCCCAGGAAAATAAATCTTTTAAAAGCAGTTGAAATTCAGAAGGGTAGCATACCTTCGTTGTAAGCTTGATGCAGTTTGTCTTTCTCTTCAACCATCCTGTTCAATGATAAACTGGTCTCGTTATACTTGCACTCCAACTCCTTAAATTGTTTATTCTTAGCATCAATTTCATTTGCAAGATTTTTCACAAGTTTCTCATTCTTTTGGGTCTCTTCTTTCTCAAGATCAGAGATTGTTTTCAGATCACCATTTTTTCTTAGGTGATCCCCTATCAAGCCTTCATTGTTATAATCATCAGCACGTGCAATCCACCCATATAGAACAGATGCATGATTCTTACTTTCAATCCAATCTTTTTTACCACAATGATCAGCCTCGAAGAAATTTTCAAATGCCATAGCATCCTTGAATCCACTCCAGTCCTTTCTGAAATCTACAATGGCTGTTCCTGTGTGGCCTCTAAAGTTCCATAGCGCATGAACTTTTAATGGATGGAACCTAGAATACTGCTTCTTCAGCTTTGTTGCACCCTCTCCAACATATTTGCCATCCTTCAACTCAGTCGGAATGTTCACAAGTATGCCCATCCAAGGATACACGAACTGGTCATCATGCTCAGTTGTACGAGGAGGTTCCACATCCACTTTAACAGTCGGTGGTACAGCTGCTCCATTAGCCAAATCTGCCTTCAAAAACCTAGCAAGTGCTAAGTGGTTTCCCTTTACCCTGCCTCCTCTATTAGATGCCCCTACACCTGTAGCATGTTGAAGGAGATCTTTGTACCCATAGTCTTGTTTTCTCTTGCCCATACAAAAAGGGCATCTAAAAATGGTATCAGTATATCTAACTTTATGAGTCCCATCCTTCAATAGTTTGTATACCTTCATTTCAAACTCATCTATTTCAGATTCGCTTATCTCAGATTCTTCTTCTTCTGAACTGCAATCCATCATATGCTTACAAGGAGGTAAACTACAATAACATCAAGAACCAGTGGCCAACTGTATAAATACAAATAATGTAAATTATATTGAAGAAGTTGAAAATTAAACTTCATGATAGGATAAATGAGAACAAGTACAATCATGTGACAAAACTAGATGACAAATGAAACCATGCCCAGAAATACTAGTTGCACAAGACTCTCCTGAATATAAGCAGAGAGGTCAATTTGCTAAAACATCAGATTCAACATGAACAAAAGTTGTGAAGTAGGTAAAGCCACAACAAATGACACATGAGTACGTTGCCACCTAAAAGGCATATATTATGAACCTGTCCTCTGCAATGAACCACAGAAATGAACTGGAAGTGCTTAAAGAAATAATTTCAAATCATCTTAACCAGAACCAAATGGCTTGCGGGTGAAGAAATTAATTTTCTTTTCTTTTCTACTTCCTTTTATCCGTCGCTATTGAAATACTTGGATGTGAAAGAGGTAACAAAAATGTATGCTATTGGAACTGTGAACACCAGCTCCTGGGGATTGAATGGGACTTTCACAAGTCACATGCCTACAAGGCACATTTTTGAGATCCAGGTCAACCAAAAAGCGAGGCTGAAACAATTATACTGTGGCCTGAAATCCAAGCTGACTGTGACCATCAGTTCCTGGGGCGAATGGGACTTTCACAGATCCACACACAAGGCACATATTTGAGATCCAGTTCAATCAAAAAGCAAGGCTGAAATAAGTATACTCTAGCCTAAAATCCAAGTTGCCCAACATATCAAGAAAACCACATGTATAAGAAGACTTAGATGCTCAAACAAAAAGTCTGATGGAACAAGAAGACTTATATGCTCAAACAAAAAGTCTGATGGAACCATACTTGAGGTAGGGTAACAAAAGAGCCCACATGAAATTGTAAAAATCTGATGAAGGGCAGTAAGAAAGAACTTTCTGCTGGTCTATTACAGGGTACCCTAGACGTAATATGTGTATATACATCCTTGTTTTTGCACTCAACAAACACATACTGCTGCAAATGAAGATGACGAATTATGCAACTGAACAACTAAATACTCATTGATTAACTGATATATTGAAGTCTCTTGAACAACTTCTTTTAAACATAATCTAATTGAATCATCAAGCTATTTGATGGATTCAACAGAAGACCAGATTTGGAACAAAATAAGAGTCTATTTGGATAGAGTGTATTGAAAAGAGGGTGCATTAAAAAGAGGGCGCATTAGACAAGTGTAGTAGGGTGCGACATCAGCAGTACGGGCTTTTTAATGAAAAAATTAGGATTGTTAAGGTAGATAAGATGTTACATTAGTCAAAAAAGGAGTGTAGAAGAGTGTATTGCTAATATACAGCCTTCCTAATGCATCCAAATGGAGCCTAACAGTAATCATGCATGACACACAGAAAAGAATTGTATATGTATACAAGAATTCATTAGCAAATATTAAAAATAGTGCCACAACAGAATACGTTTTTCTATTGCACTCCATTTCTGAAGCATTTTGACATCGCTAAGCTGTGCACATAAGTACATTGCATTTGGTATTAAGAACCCAAAACATATTAAATGCTGGTTTTAAATCCATGCAAAGCTGTGCGAAGAGCTTCACCACTGCCTCAGCAGAAGAAGGGAAAAGGTGGAGTGCCAGAAGACACTGCATAAATATCAGAATTGCATATCAATGAAAGCCCGAATACCCAAATATGGCATTTAACTACCTTCACAGCATTTGCCAACCTGCAATAGCCATCATTCTGCTAAGCATTGAAAATCAAAGTTTTAAAGCCATAGCATTCCATCAACTCTGTTGACTTCTTCATCCCCATAATACCTAGCAAGCGACAAGAGGAATTTGAGGTCAAAAAGATTCTTATCTAAGGATCATTGAAATTGCATTCAGAACTCTACCAATGCCTGTTTTAATTCAAAAACCACTAATGTGCAGGTTACAGCATAAAGGATCTTTGCACATCAATGTAACAGTAAAACTAACCACCGGATGTCCATGATTTCCGGGCACAATTTTTGTCTCCAAGCATCCAGAATCTTGCAATGCCACTGCAACGTTTAATATCAGCAGAAGGGTTTGCCGCTTGTTCAACGATGAGAGATGTATGAAGAATTTACAAGCAGTAAAACTCATGATAAAATAGTTGGTGATATCAAAGAATCATTTCTGACCACCAGAGCAACAGTCAACACCATGAGACACGTTCAACACTTCCTTACCCTCTAAACAACACTGGAGAAGAATTTCTAACTGCAAAATGCATATTCAAATGCTAAGATTTACTGTTATGTTAGCACCAATTGAGCAGCTAACACCATCCCCATCGACAGATGCAACCCACTCCATGGACTATCAGGATTCATCATCACCAATCACAGATAAACTATCCACAAAAGGTCCCCAAAAACCGACGTTAGAAGAGAAATACCTTGTAAGAATTCAATAGCTTGAGCCTTAACCCCAAAAATTGCCGTTATAGCAGCAATTACGTAGTGCATGCAATGTTTTCCTAAAATAGCACTCAGGATCTACGAAAACAATACACGATCAAATCTGAAACAGCAATTTCAAGAACATCCGACCATCTGATTTCACGAAAATCCACATGCGGAGCGCATTAACAAGCAATCACGAACTGCCCAGCTCCTTTCTAGTTATAAAGGAAATATCTAACCATTTTCTGACCAGAAAATCAGAAAATTATACATGGTAGAAAGCCCAGTTATAACGCCCGTTAAGTTACTCATTGGTGGAGAAAAGGGAGCAGGATAGATCGAATTTTGGGCAGTGACTTAGATATCAACCGTTATGACGAGTATGAAGATGGCATTCTCTTAAACCTCTCTAAAATCTCTCGGATCGTTAGACATGAGTGAATGCAGAGGGAAAACAGTAGACGTGCGAAAATCAACGAGGCAGGAGTAACATGCGCGATCTTTCAAACCTGCAGTGATTCTGCGATCGAACTAAGGATGCTGAAATTTGGAGAGCGAGGAGAAATGCAAGCGGGAGAGACAAATGGCGGAGCGTAGGGTTTGGTGAGGGTTTTTGGGAAGTAGAGCAAACGCGAAGCACGAAGCGAGAAGAATCATGAAGATCTATAGCGGACCAAGCATGACCGAAGCACGCAGAGCATTTCTTGCTCAGCAAGTGCCAGATTCCGTTAATCGCTGCCCTCCATTCTGTTTTAATCGAAAAGATGATCGGTTTTGCAAAGTACGAACACATCAGATGCGGTCCATTGATTATTTTTGGAAATTTCTAATATTTTTTGGTGACCGTTGAGTATTTTTCAATGTAAATTCACACATGAGGTTGTGATCTGTCCCTTTCACTTGAAATGTGCCCATCGATAGAATGGCTGACCAGACCGATGGAAGGGATGAGTGGATCGATCTATCATTCTCGTTCTGGTTTAAAAGCTCCGCAGTATTTCAGAATGGCCTGGCAAATATGGTAACCTGGGGCAC
>JAYJMB010026528.1:0-15440 GCA_036873735.1 Pouteria campechiana
TGGAATTATACCTCAAGGGATGTATATTCCAGAAGAGTTTGACTTTGGACTAGTCTTCTTCTTCCTCTGCTTCTTTCCTCCATTCTTTTGGATGGATGACAGGAATAGTTTTAACAACCCATAACATAATTTGTTGAAACTGTGGCCTTATCCAATAATATTCTGAACCTTGCATGATTAGGAAATGCCTTCACAGAATGTTCTTGCTTCTTCATGAAACAGCAAGGTCTTTTGCTTCACCAGAAGGATTGTGTAGCTTTGAGAAAGTTTGATTTTGGTTTACTTCAGGAGGAAGCTTAATTGAGTCCCATCCCCTTTACAGTGCTATTGTATTTTCTTTTGTTGGCTGATTAGAACTTTCTACAGGTCAAACAAGTGTAAATATATTTGAACTGTAACATGAAGCACATGTGGTTTGCATCTCCTGGTCTCTGGTTATTTTAGACTTGCATCTTCTGATCTCTGAGCAGTATTTCAAACTATATCATCAAGCATATTGATTGTTGTCTAATTATGATGTGGACTAATATTCATTTTCTCAAAATGTGGCAGGTGCTGCTTTGGCTTTTGGAGCTGGGGCTGTTTTTGGATGGACGTTTGGGCAGGAAATTGCTAATCATTGGTTCCAACTCTATCGACTGGACCCCATGGCTGCTCAGAGGGAGTTCTTGGAATGGTGGAAGAACAAATGTGGAGGTCAGTTGTCCTGCGTGACAAGATAGTCAAAATCATGTCCTTTAAAGCATTGTTTTCTTTATCGATATTATTTCCAACAATATCTTTTTGAGAGATGATCAATTAGATATCTTATGGGAAACTGATATTCTCATCTATTCCAGATTTTATCAATAATATTGAAAATATTATCAATATTATCTCTAATTTATCGATAATATTAGAGATGTTATCATTTTATCGATAATATTGAAACCCATTTTGAGCATTTTTTCCTTTATTCCTCTCAAAAATCTGTCTTAACCTTATTAAATCATTAAAAGTTTAAAACTCATGTATTTATTGTCTATCATTTATATATGTTAATATCAATATATATTTAATTTTCATGTATTAAAATCATAGTGAATTTGTTGGGGTTGTACATATGAGTCTCTTATGTATTTCCAATGGTCCTTAAATGTTGGCATTTAAAGTAGCGTCTTTTATTTTAAATATAAATTTATATTTATCTTAATTTATCATAAAATTTTCGTAAAAAATTTATTATTTTCTATTTTTCGGAGAAAAGAGACCAAATCCTTTTGAGGGACCGCAGATATATCCTTAAGTAGTGATCACACATGATGAAACTGCCATTTCTTGATGTTGAATAATTTGTTATCAGTGGATCACACGTCCGAACTAGCTTGGGTATCCGTTACTGTTAAAGCTAATCATTGGAGGCAGGTTTCGTGGCTTGGAAGAGTCCTGTGTGATTTGTCCTATTTGATGCGGACTTGGTCAGACCTGATCCATTTCGTTTTAGCACATCAGCAGCAATTCAGCCCCCAGCTCTAACGATTTGGGTTCAATCATCCCAGACTTGACTGAACAGCAAGTGGAATCAGGATCTTAAAACTACAACAACGTGCATGATCTCCTGGTATAAAAACTCTATGAATGATCACCTCAAGAGAATAATATCTGATCCTTCTTTGGCAGGAAACCAGATATCATGAGATTCAACGCTGTCGGCTCCTCCTCCTCGGTGCATGTTCTTGTCATTTAGAGAGAATGCGATGCAGGGTTATTCCTGACTCTAGTCAGTAATGGACAAATAAAACCATCTCCTCTTCTTCTGTCAAAAAACAAATAAGACAATCTTCCCTTGATGAGGGCAATGCTCAATGATGTTTGGTCCTTGTAATTTCTTACAGTTTCCATGCTCTCCTTTGTCTATCGCGGATTTTCTATTATGTTCCTGTTCTTAATGAATTTATCTATTATGCCATACATCCATTGCAGAGCCTGGCTTTTACAATGCGGCCCTCTTGATGACCGCAATTACCAACTTACGGAGGGTTATGTACATTTCTCGTTGAGTGTGTTTGGATGATAGGTGTATTTGCTAAAGGATGTATTAGCCACTTCTACTAGGATATGCTACTTTTATTATCTTTAATAATATCTTTTTTCATTACCAGTGATTGAACTGGTCAGGTGTCGTCCAGTTCACAGTTCACAGTCCGACAAGTTCAACCGGACCAACCTTTTTAAAAGAAATTAATATATATATATAACATAATTTTGAAAAATTTAAACCATGGATATTAATCTAAATATATAAATCTAATTGATATAATACTATATTACTTCAATTCATCCTTTAATTCATTAAAAATGTTAAAATAAAAAATTCTACTATTGAACTAAACCTAACGAGATTGGACCAGTTTGTGGTCGAATCAGTTCGACTGGCAGGCAGGTCTGGTCTGATTTTGATAACACAGATGTTTATAATCCTAATTTCCTTTTCCATAGAAAAGTTTGTGTTTATTTATTTATTGCTGACGTCATCTTATATTCTACTTACGGTTGACGTCACCGCATGATTTCCCAGCGCACCTTGCTTATGGGGCCTAGAAGTTCTATTCTTAAAATTATGACCATTCATTAAATTTTATTTATAACGTAAAGCCTTTGCAAATGGAGTCATGAAAAAAGATAGACTATGGAGAGTTCACCCCTTGAACGTCTGCTGCCGTGAGAGTTCACCCCTTAGGTCAGCATTGCCTTGTATTAACTAGAATTTTCTTTTAGGATCCATTTGGAATTGGAGAAAAGTGGTGGAAAAGAGAAGAAAAAATAGAGGAAATGAGAGAAAATTACATGATAGGATAGAAAATAATGATTAAAGCAAATTAAATAAAAATAAAAAGACAAGCTTTTTGAGTCAAAAGATACAAGATAATGATTAGAAGTATATGTAATAATGAGAAAAATAGAGTTATCAATTTAACTAAACATTATATCAATTGAAAGGGGTGGACAAGGGGAAAAACAATACTTTTACCATTTTCCCAGTTGCCAAACACGCTCACTAACCAAGCAGTATCAAAGCAGCTGAAGCATGAGTGAACGATATGCATTTTTAGAGAGTTGAGTACTGATATGATGATGATTAACGGTGCCATTGCACAATAATCCCAACAATTAGAGAAAATGAAAGGAATGAACAATGGCGTTATTTGGTTGCCTTTGAGAGGCATTAAGTAGGAGATCAGCAATTCATAGGTACATGTATATGTAGATATGATTTTTTTTAGATAATTAACCATTTAAGTACTTCTTGAGAATAGATTCATATAAAATTTATATGCCAACAAAATTACATCTAATCTCTCATTTTTAGTAGTTAATTTGCAAAATTAAACTATTCAAACTTTCTGAGCAATCAAACTTTCTAAATTATCGTTTACGCAATCTCTTGCGTTTCAAACTTTCCATCGAGTTCAAATCTGGAGTTCAACTCTGTGGATCTTCCTTTTCTGGTGATTTTATTCGTTCTGTCGCATCCTGGGATCCCTTTACTTAGCGGCCCATTGGGATATCAACCGAGGAACTACTTACTATAAATAACTCATTATGAGATAATTTCTTAATTAAAGGTGTTTGGCTGACACATTGAACATTTGATTCTAAAAAGATATGATATATTTAACCAGGTGTTTATTTTGTATTTATTGGTTGGTACCTATTCAGGAGCGACTTAAGATATTTGTCCCCACACATCTCTTCCCAATGCCCCTGGTTCCCATCTTTCTTATCTTTCCTACCTAATTCCATCTCTGCCTTTTCCTATTAGTACATCCAATCACCTAAAATGTGTGTAGAATTTTGAATTTTACATTGAGATGATAAATGTAAGACTCAATAACGTGAATCCAAACAAGTTGATAATATTTTGAACTTCTTTCCTTTGAGTTCCTATTAAACATAGATGAATCAGCCCAGCTCAGATGGCAATACAGCAAGCACTGTACAGATGAAGGATTCGGCATTCCTCGCCTGAATAACAATTTCAAATTCTTGCTTCTGGGTGCCATAAAAAATCCCATGACAAAATCAATTCAACGGAGAAATTATTAACAAACAAGGCATTAATTGCGAACTCGCAAATTCAATTGATTAATTAAACCAGCCTTTCAACCACAAATATTAAGACGTAATCAACTAAAGCTGTGCGATGGGATGTAATTTTTAATATTTTGCAATATAGTGGCACAATTTTGCCCAAAGAAATTAAGAAGATACATTGAATTTCACTCGGTTATTCAATATATGACCTCACAACTCAAAATAGGTTTACAAATAACCTACAGATTTCTTCCGGAAATTCTGTTCAACTTTCCAGCACCTTGTACTGAGAAAAATGAAGCAAATATGGTAATAGCCTGAAATCCAAACTAAAAACGCATGAACCATGGCCTGGGCATCCTCCCTGGCAACGGCATGGAGGTGCTTCAGGTCGGTTTTGTTCCCAATAAGCATGATTACAATGTTGGAGTCAGCATGGCCACGTAGCTCCTTCAGCCACCGGCTGACATTTTCAAATGTTGTTGGTTTCGTAACATCGTAAACTAGCAGAGCTCCAAGTGCACCCCTATAATAGGCACTTGTGATTGCACTGTAGCGCTCCTGGCCTGCAGTGTCCCATATCTGTGCTTTTATTGTCTTTCCCTCAACCTGAAGAAAATACAAAAACAAGAAAGAAATAAAGTTGGGCATTGGATTTGCAAGTTTATTACCAAATCAATTCCAAAATAATAGTTTTTTTAATTGAACTGCAGAGATCCATTTCAACAAAAAGTAAACACTCAAGGTGGAGTGATCCCTCCGCCATTAACAAATAGAACCCCATGCCCCCATCAAAGTTTTACTAGACGAGCTTGAGACACATAAAACTGCGGACAGGTTTGATGGGCCCACTTACTAGCATGGCAACAATCCGGTCTCACCCTTTACCCTATGATGAATTGAAACTCAATGCAACTGAACATTCAACCATGCCTGAAACAATAGAGGATTCTCACCAGTTAAAATGGCACCAAAATCACACATGACAACCCAATAGCATACAGGATGTACTGATAAGCAGAACCATATTCTACATATCTAAAGCTGATGCACCTATGAAGTTAATAGATTGGTGACAAGTTTTCTATATGATTATTAAATTATATAGTAAGCATTAACTTGAAGTCTCATACAATATCTGAAAAAAGAAAACTAAATTAAAAAAAAATTGAGACTTGTCCTACTTTGTCAGTGTTTTTAAGACATGAGGAGTCCTGAGCTGTCAGCTTGTTTCTTGCAGATGCAAGGAAGATGTGTGAGAGATCATGCCTACAAAAGATTTCATACAGCATAATGTGAGACAGATCGGTGTTGAGGCTCCGCAAACAAGCACTTTGCAAAAGCATTTGATGATGTGAAAATTACAAGGTTGCAAGAGCTATGCATGGAAGACCTTAAAGATGACTAGTAGCAATGCCCAGGATTAGAAGAATCACATTTTTTTGAGCAATAGCTTGAAAGCCCTGCCAATGCAGGTGCAGGTCCGGCCATCTCTCTCTCAAACGAACAAAAAAAAAAAAAAAGGAAAAAAGAAAGAAAAGAAGAAGAAGAAGAAGAAGAAGAAGAAGAAGATTCGAGTGAGTATGCAAAACAGTAGACAAATAGTATCGAAAATGAAATTCAGACCCTAAATCTAAAAATTCTTTGCCATGCTGGAAAGGTCTTGATGTTGCAAGAATTTCCATCCAAGCTAAGCTTGAAATTAGCATATAATGTTTAATGCACAATAATGGGTTTCACTTCTAAACTAAACCATCGACACTGGTATCTGAAAACTGAAAGTGCTGATTGCAGGCAAATGGGTTTCTTAACCAAGATTGTAGACATCCAATGCACATTTTAAAATTTTTTATTACCCTGATGCAAATTTACACACAGAACTTTGTCTAAATGACATCCTATACATAAATTCCCACATTGTGATTTCTAGAACAGATAGGAGCAACAAGAAAAACAACGAGAACAATAAATTTAACCAGGAAGATCCAGTTCTGCAATCACTGATGAGAATGATGGAAACAATATAGAATCACATTGCGTATCAAGGTAAACATGCATGAATTGAGGTTACAAGCTGATTTACTTAATCAGTAACTTTCCTGACCATTGCCAAGATTTTCTATTTGAATCACACAGCCACATTAGTAAGGGGATACTTTACATTGCTACATTTGGGATTGCATCAGAAATCCAACATGCAGTATGCCCATCCCCCAGTTAGAACAATAAAACTCAAGAACTGATCAAAGAAAGATTGTACAAGTCAATTTCACAAGTCCAAAAAAGAAAAAAGGAAAAAAAAAAGGCAATTTTTTTTTCAGATTCAAAGTCAATGGTATGAGCCTAGAGGCTAGCAACTCAAAAATCAGAAGGTAAGTAACAGCACTTGATCAGCCAAGTAGTTGACTTGCAAGGATGGATGCTTTTCAAAATTTTCATTCTTGTGATCATAGCATGAAGTGTTGGACAACAAATAAAAGCATTGGAAAACTGCATCAATATAGTAACTTGGAAAAATCATTATTAGCCAAGGTAAGATATATGTATTAATATATTTGCAGGAGAAAGTTGCTTATGAATAAGTTTTCATCTCTAACATGGAACCAAGCTTTCTGCATTCTCCATTTGTTGTTTTGTTTAGCACTGAAAAGCCCAGAATAGATTTGAGTTGATTTTTTTCTCCCTTTCTTGAGTAATCTGTAAATCGAGTTACTGAGACCATAATATCTGATAGCAAACCAAGGCTAGTGTTTGAATCTTGAGTCTCCTACATGGTCATGCCCTAAACAACAGGTCTTGAACCCAAGAGCTGTGCCATGTATGGGTTAAGAGCACCATCAGTCAAGCTATGAATGGGCCAGTTAATCCTAGTTTTATATTCTAAGAATCTCCATAAATGCACCTGCACTTTGATTTGCTAAAAACACATTTGAATGGGCATGCAAATCACATGACAGATCAAGGGACATGAAGAGCCTTCCCAATACCTGACCAAAGTCCTATTGCTAAGCAGGTTGATCAACTGGCCTAAGAATGGAGGTTAAGTCGGAGAAGGGCAAACAGGGACGAGCAGAACTTCTCATCAATAATGATCAGAAAGAAGGCAGATGCTTTGGCAAGTGAACAGGGCCTGCCTCATCAGCTGCAAGTCTCGTGGCTTGACCAGACATGCTGCTTGGTTCAGGAATCTAGTTTTTTAGGCCGCAGGGGCATAATTAGAGGCAAGACTAAATAAATGGCAGCAGCACAAAATCACATAAGAAACAATACTCCTAAGACATGCAGCAAACAGCAGTTCTAGTATGATAATATTCCCCATTAAAGTCCTTACACAGTATCACGCGAAAAGATTATGGGCAATTCTCTTATCATAAGATATGGGGAGAGTATTTTGTTAATGCTACTGCATACTGAGCGAAATATTCTAAGAATATATGCATTGAATACTTCATGTGCAATGCAAGCTAAGATCTAACTGGTAGCTGTCTCCTATCTGATGGTTTTCTTTAGTTTGGCAGATCCCATATAGTTAAAAGACATTACACTTAAGTTCTACCCAAGGTCCTGATTACTGGAGTGGGGCAATGTATTGGCTTGGATGAATGCCAACAAGATGTGGGAATATTGCCTCATATTCACCAAATTTCTTCCAAACTAAAAAGCAAGGAAAAATGATCACAATAATAGAAATTCAAGAATAATTTTCTTTTCCTCTTTTAGTCAGGAAGAAATATATATAGACCATTTATGATAAAAATATTACCTGCTGGCTCAACCTGTCGAAAGCCAACCAATTGGACTCTTCCCAGAAACTAACATGGTTTAAAATTTTCTCTGACTTCACTCATATGGTGCCTGAGTGAAGAAAAATGAAGGATATGATGAAAAAAATAATAATAAAATTTATCTCTTTCAATTTCAATTTGGAGCCGAGTAGCCTAACGGAAAGATTCTACATTCCAATAATACTCTTGATAGAAGAACTCGATGCCACGGAGCATTAACAACCCAAGCAGCAATGGCAACACTTAACGCCCAAATCACAAGCGCTGCTACTTGAACCGACGAAGAAACAAGCCAACAGAAAAATGTAATCGAACAAATCGCCATCAACAAAAAATTTAAATTTTCCACCTTTTGAGGCTCCGCATACACAGAATCGAAAGAAAGTCGCAGAATTAGTTAAAATACAGCAACCAAAAGCACTCCCATCATCGCCGGGCACACTCTAATCTCTAATTTCAAGCCATACAACAAATCAATATAAATAAATGAAGATCGAAGAAATTTCACATAGAATTGCCGAGTAACGATCCAGATCTCAATAGCACTAGTACCGACGAGTTCGGATCTACATGCGTTCGATGCATTTTTACATCTACAGATAGTATTGTACGGCGCATGTGTACCTGAAGACTACTAGTGGCAAATTCGACGCCGATGGTTGATTTGGACTCGAGGCAGAACTCGTTCCTGGTGACCGACGCCAGAATCCCCCATTAAAACGACTTTGAACATGTAATCGTATTCCTCGTCCAGCCTCCTTGCCGCCATATCTCTTTATATCCTCCTTCAATCTCTCTCTCTCTCTCTCTCTCTCTCTCTCTCAGTCGAGGGGAGTCGAGCCGATGTCAGTCGAGGGAAGTCAAAAAGCCCGTCCAAATGGAAACTAACGCCCTCTCCGTCTCGCATCTCTACGGCGGCAGATATGCGGAAAAGTTTCCTTTTGCATCCGCCGCGACTGACCCAAAGGCGCGGCCCACGGCATACATGCCTTGTTGGCCCGATGATCGAAGCTGTCCGTGTTAGTACTTTCTCAACGAAGACAAAAGGAAATTGTCTTATCACCGTCGATCTTACTAGTTTTGGGGAACAAGTTGAAAGATTTCAACGGATGAGATCCATTTGGCTTATGAGGTAGTAAATCACTTGTCGAACGCATGTATCACAATATACGGTCGAGATAATCTGAATAAGCTGATAAATGCTCAAACAGCGTTTCTTACGAAGGATTAGGAGGGAAAAACCTACGATTCTCGGGAAGAATGTCATCGTCGATGCACAGTCGCTATTATTCTGCGACGTGTTCATATTCATAAATGGTTGAATGTGAGAAGTCTAGATGGTAATGCGAACCGGTGGATTACTGATTTTTATTGGACGGCAAAAGATAGTAAATTTAGTATGACCGGGTGTGAAAATAAATATCCGCTGTGGATGATTGAATGGAGTTGGATTCGTAGAATTGCGCATTTTATCCTGTTGCCCCGAATATAGACTGTCTAACAGTAAGAGTATCGACCATCCGTGGCACAGCGACTGTGATCCATTCAACGTGTCGCCGTTAAGCGGATCTGAACCGTCAATCTTTTATGTGAATAATGAATCTGGCGTGTAACGTGATTGGTGGACTGGATTTGTATAGGCGTCAAAGTTATCCCGGTTGGTATGCTCAGGCCTCCCAAGACATTGACAAGGATTTAGTCGCGCCGCACACGCCAACCTGGGAAACGTGTGAGAGATTTCAATTAATGAGCAGATAAATAGCCAAATGATTAAAACCGAATCACCAGACAAATTAAGGTTGGCGACATGTCTAAAACCTGATGTGTAAAACTGACTGAAAGCCCTCACGAATTATTCGGACAGCTGAACAATTTTGTAACGAATTTGGTTTTACGTTTGTTTTCTGCTTTAAATAAGATTTCCGGTAGTCCAAGAATCACAATTATAAAGTATGGTTTGATTTTGATTGACCCATGTGCCTAGTTTTCTTTTTTGTGAGACCACATTCACACATTGATTTTCCTAGGGTTCTCTTTCACGAGACGTTTTTCTATTCTTCTCTTTCAGACCACAGCCAAACACTCCAGAAACCCATGAAACAAGCAGCCTTTTCCGCTCTCCTGATTCTTTAAATTGGCGCAGTTGTTAACCCATTTCGGTCGTCCACTTCTCTCTGGTCCTTGTAGATTTGATCGGCTTGTAAGATGAAGGGCTTGTTCAGTGATTTGATGCTGACTTTAGTGCTGTTTCTTTGGGCGGTGGTTAGAGCTGCAGCAGATGCTCAGGTGCCATGTCTGTTCATCTTTGGGGACTCTTTGGTGGACAATGGCAACAACGATGGAATACTTACACTTGCTAGGGCTAACTACCAGGCCTATGACCTGGACTTTCCCCAGGGTGCAACCGAGCGGTTCAGCAACGATCATCTTATCAATCTTACTGATTCCCTAGATGAAAAATGGTCAACAACGAGGGATTCTATGACCCACCTGCCACCGTAACTGATCAGTGACCCACATCCATCGAGTACAACGCCGCACCAAATCCCAACAAAGGGGAAGAAGATCCTAGTAATTCAGACAGTTTAGTGAGTAATGCTCCTGGTGGTCTGGTTGAAAGGGGCTTTAGCTTTTGATTGTCTGAACAAATGAGACTTACAGAGCATCACCCACCTGCCTCTAGACCCAAAAAAATTAATGGTCCGCCTCAGCACCAATTCGATAGGCTGAGAGCCTCTTGGTACCATTCAAGCCCTCCAGATGAAGTAGAAAATAATTTTTATCTTTGAAATCCAAGATTCCAGCCAGCTGCCTGACGCACTAGATAGCTGTGCTGAGGTTTTGAAAACTATAGCAATGATTGGTATGGCATATCTTTGATAAATCTACACATTGGCTTGACCATCTATTGCATGATACAATGGGATGAGCAGGGTTTGTCTGGTTCAAGATTCAAGCCATAAATCTTCATAGAATCTTTACAATAGACTAACGATTTGGACGACAAAAGCCATGAAACATCTCTGCATGGAACAGAAGAAATGCTGCAAAAGCCATCATGGTAGAGGCTCATAGAACTCTTAGCTTGAGAAAAGGCATTCATCAAATGCATGTAAATTTTGTACAAATAGCTTGAGAAAGTGAAAGTCTAAAAATTTCAAGGCTCTGTATAATGACATGCAATATTTCCATGAGCTGAGGTTAGTTCACATGCCATGACCACGCTTAAGAAAAGACGAGAAAAATGGGAAGAAAAAACTAGCATAGTTTTAGCCACAGGAATGCTTGTCTGTCATAGCAAGATATTGACATCTACTTATTCAATTAAGCAAACTGCGTCACCGTTGACTGGCAACTGTACAAATAACGAGGGGCTTTTGCCAGAATCATCTACCGAATGGTATTGAGAGGAGCGGGATCATCGCAAATAAGTGTTACCTATCTGTAGAAGAAAAAAATATCAAATATTTTCTCAACAATAGAGAGAGAAAAATCTAAAAGCTTTGTATAACTGACACTTACCTTGTATGCTGGAGGATCATGACAGCAAGTACAAGACAAAAGTGATCGACCAAGAGGTGGATCTGGTGTGTTCGGCTAGTAAAAGAAAATATTGATACTTCAGGCCCAGCATGCATATCACAAACATATAAGCGTCTGTCTATCAATCTTTGTTAATCCTAAACACCTGCTTATGCTGGATGTAAACTGTCTCGACGGGTTGATCCAAGGATCTTGTATCTGTGACTTCGATCCGGATTTTAGACCCCATTCTGGGCCCTCTTGTTGGAAACAACAGCCCAGATTCAGTCAATAGTTTCACCAGATGGGAAGCATTACCCATTAGTAAGTTACTGGAAAATAGTTATTCACTAAGAGTGAAAAACTTCCATAATTTAACCGATATTTTTTATCCATTTAGTACCCTCAAATTGAAATGAATGTAGACCAGGTGATGCGAACTGGTTGACTAGGAGACATCGGTTGAATATTTGGTGCAGAAATGAGTCAACGGAAAACAGAATCCCATTGAACAGAGTTAGAAAGTTGTCTACTTCATCATATTTGGAGTTTGTCTCATTTGTAGTGGCTCCCAGCATTTTGAACATCTGTACTGAAGTTCACATGTCCTGCCAATATAATGACCAAGTGTATGTTTGTGGTCACATACTCTGCCACAGACAAATGAACTCTTTCTAAAAATAATACTGGTAACATCCCTTTTATAACTGAACACTTTATGAATGAATCCATCCATTTCACATGCCAAAACCTAGGAATGTGGCACAGATGTGTCTAACCCAAGCTGTCTTCAGCTAGTCCATCCCTGTACACTGTCAGAGCAAGCAAATATTACTGGCAGATCGTATTGAAAGATTTAGCACAGGAAACAAATGGATGGCAAAATCAAAATCCGGCAAGTTGTCATTTGCATGGCGCACCTGATACAGGGACAAACCTGACAAGTCGTCAAGTACTAGAGACAAGACCAACCAGATGGAAAGAATGGTTCTTCTACAAACTTCTTCGTGTACATTGTGTGCATGGCAAGCAGCAGTGTTGCCTCATTCTGACATATGGTATACTTTGCTAAACAATATGTACTTGTTTTGACATCCAAATGCCTGAATTTCGTTCATCAAGATAGTCCAATATTATAAATATATGGTATTATTATCCTGTGCAAAGTGAGGGAGGAGGGAGTAGAAGCTATTAAGCAAAGACCCAGAGTAGTTACCTTCAACTTTGGTGGTAGCAATTCAATTGGTGCTGTTATTCCTTGCTGTTGAGACATCCAGAGCATTAGCCAGAGATTTTCTCTATTTAACTCACATAGGATCCACAAATAAACACAATTTGAAGCTCACTCTCTAGTATCTATCGTCAATCCTGAGTGAATAATTACATCAGGAAACAAGGTTTAGCTTTAATACCTTTGCGACTTCCCAATCAGCATAATTAAAGAAAGATCGTGAAGTAATCTGAAATACAGTAGCCAGTTCGTTACAATTTTAAATCCAGGACGAACAAGCGTAAAATTGGCAAAAGATAGGACCCCAGAAATTAAAAATCAGTTATGCACTCAGTAAAAGGACAATTACTTCACGTGGTGGAAACTTAAGCCGAAGTCCATACTTGTTCGACTCTTCCTCCTGCAGTGGATTGCAGATACCAGTAGTGCTCAAAAGTGATGGAAGTAATTGTCATAAGCAGCTTTAGCAAGCTATCACATGCAAATAAATGTCATAAGCAGATTTAGCAAGCTATTACATGCAAAGACACTGTATGGAACCTCAAATGGAATGTATTCTACCTGCCATTGGGATGTAGACATGGGTTTTGTCACTTTCCTGTTCTCAACCCTGGGGATCCCAGAGGCATGTCCACCAGCTGGTTCTTAGATGTCATTCTCTACACGTTTCTTCTCAGGCCATCACCATTCATGCCAGGAACTGTGTTTACACTGCTCTAAAATTTAAATAGGCCAGACCATCAAAAGTGTTTATTTCATGAAATTTACGATTGAGGTAAAACATCATATAAAAAAAAGCAGTTCAAACGGGGAATCTGCTAATATATCTGATAGTAATACCAAAAATGAGTATCCAAGTTTAACTTATGTGATCAAAGAATCAACTATAGATTCTAGCCAACTAGCACATATCGAGCCAAGTTTATTCTTCTCCAGATGAATGTAATTTGGTGACTCAACTGATTGAATTTTGAGTCTCCCTTAGCAAAAGGAATCAGAGAAATTCGATAATGTCATCTTTGACTCAGTTGTGAAGCTATAGTGATATTTTAGCCGGTTATTCGTCCAGGATCTCTCAGCTGGGAGCAACCAGCAATTCTGTTCAGGGCTTTCTGAACATTATTGATTAATTGAAAGAAAGGCATATTAGACCTCAATTTTGATCGATTACACAAAGTGATGACCCATGACACAGAACCATTGACAACCATTTTCTTTTACACATTTTTTAACATGACGCATGCATATATGTATATAATAGAATGCCTATAATTAAAAAGTCTACATCTTTATCTTAAGGCGTATTTGGGTACCGCAGAAAAATGAGTTGATATCATTTACTGAAGAAGAAATATAGTTGGTGATCTAGATAACGCAAAAGATGTCTCTCATTACAGTTAACTGAAAAATCGTGAGACGGACTTTTAGGTGTCACCAGAATGGGCCTTCTGATATGCATGAATTATATCAAATCCCAATCAAGAACGTTGGCTGACTCGTTACTTGTAAAAGGCATGTCTTTCCCTGAATTTCCCTGTCCAGGTATTAAACAAAGAGATCCTACCTAGTAACCGTGGGCCACAATTATTTTCAGGTATCAATTTGCCCTGTAGATACAGTTGCTAATTGTGTGAATCCCAGACAAGCATCGGTACAGTTAACGAGACACTCAACTATTTATAGAGGTGGATTCATGCTTGTTTGTTTGTGTTTTTTTCTTTTTTAGGAAAAGCTTTGAAGCTGTATCTCCATAACACAAAATGGAGTGAAGTAAGACAGAATTGGCACCTAATGAATATTTACAGGATAAAACATAGTGAAATGTCCTGTGAGTTTTTTAAACAAGACAGGTATCTTGGTTGAAATCTGGTAAGATGAATGGCCCAAAATTGAATGATCAACATATAAAAAATTGGCTCATAAATGTAATTTATCCTGAAATTAGCAAAACATAAAAGATAGCGTTCACCGTGTACAGATCAACATAGATATCAGTTGACATCCAATGGCATAAGATGCAAAAACTAAAGGCAAATGTCACTAGGAAAAAAAGGCGCCTACCAAACAAAAATTCCCTCATGCCAATAGCCAGGAATGTCTAACCTGCTGCAATTTATGGTGTTTAATGCAAGCTCACACCTCAAATGCATTGCATAACCGACTAGGTAGTTTCAACAGTAGAATTGATAAATGTTCCGCAAGGAACCCCCTTGTAAGCAAACCTAGTGGTTACAGGAACTCTTTACGTATCAGAAACGAATGATGAGGAAAATAAGAAAGTCAAAAATCCTGTCTTTATTACGATTCAAGTCAAGAAAATCATCATTTTCTTTACAACAGTCAAAACTAAAATTCTAAAATGCTGAAGAAATATCCATCGCATTGAGTGTCTGCCCAATCACCCTCCCAAAACCTCAGCCAAGCAAGAATTGCATGCAACCTAGGATACGAAAATTACTAATAAGTGTCAGGCACCCCACAAAGGAAGATGGGCAGGAGAATCGCTCGAAGTTATCAGTCATCGAGCGGACAACAGGCTCATCCAAACACCTATCATGACTGTGTGACTCACTTAAATGATCGAACCAACTCCGCTCTAATGCAAGGAGATCTTCATTCGGCAGAGTTCTCCAAATCAGGACAAACCAACGCATTAATTCAAGAAAGCTCAAGCAGGAAAAGATGAGGCTTTTTGCACATCTGTGGACTTGGTCAGGAAATCCCGCCTTCTGTTTCGAGGGAGAGAGATGAGGAAAACGGCTTTCTACCTGGCGTAGGATTTATGCATGACGGTACGGTTTTGAGGTTTTTGAATCTAAGCCATCCAT
>JAYJMB010026528.1:21138-34027 GCA_036873735.1 Pouteria campechiana
AGACAGAGTCTTACAAAAGGGTTCATGAGATTCCTTGAAGCTAAGAAAGGAAAGACGATTTCTTCAAAAATCTCCGTTTTTGGATGGAAGCAAGAGATGGAGTATCGTTATATTTACATATGCAATTTCCTGAAGCAACAATCACATACACAGAGCCATCCCGTGTATTCCATCTCTGTCTCTCTCAGCGTATGCACAAGACCCTCCATACATGTACCGTCTCCAAGCAGCGAGGGAGGAGGATGACCAGATGCCCGGAAAGCCAACACGCCAGCCGAGCCTGTCAATGTACTCGCAAGCGCAGTTGCCCACAAACGACACGGCTGCAAAATCTGACCCACCCTTGAATAAAGTTGAGAATATATAAATCTCAAAATATTACATTTTAAACCTTCGTGTGAGATAAAATTTACAAATAAAATCAAACAATTTTAAAACGTTCATTTGATTGCATAGTTCGAGCCATTTAGAGTAATAAATAGTCCGATCTTTAATAAAATGCCAACTAATACATCTATCCCGAGAAATCAACGGACCAGATTTTCACATGTGCTAAAGTATGTACGTAATTATGCGCGTGTTTGCTTAGGAAAGTGGCTGCTGGGAAACGTTTTGGATAATCGACACGCTAACGGCCAAAGCACCACGAACCCTTTCACTCAACGGTTTGGCCGTTAATAACCATCTTGCCGAGATTTTTAAACTTCTCGTGAGAATTTGAAACGAGTCCATCTGTTTGTGACTTGTGTCGGTTTTCATGCTAGTACATAGCTAGGGTGCCTAACGCTATGAAGATCATAACTTTCAATATCCACCTCATTTCATCTAACCTAGCTATAAACCAAGGAAAACGCAATTTCTCACCACGTCTTTGTAAAATATTAGAATTTTAATTTCTTTGATAAGGTAATTAATTTACCACCTTTACAAACCCTCTCCAAAAATAGCTTTTACGTAAGCTAGTTTTCTTGGTCTCGATATTTAGATAAAAAAAATTTATCATGAACATCGATCATGCTTGTTTAAATAAATTGACATAGAAAATGAAAGAAATGATTTTAACAATATATAATATATGAGATAATATCAATTATAAAGTAAATTCAAGACAACAATAGTACAAAAAAAAAGTAAGTTTGTTATGGAATATAAATTTCAAATTAATCATTGGGTAATGATTTTTTTAAGAACTTATTCCATTCTATTCCATATTATCAATAAAACCCACAAATCTTTTAATAAAAAACTCATAAGGCTTGAATGCAATAACCGTTTTGATTAAAAATTCAAATTAGCCACAATACACCCAAGGCATAAGGTGTAGCTTTGCGTGGACCGAAATGAGCCATTTGGCTGAAAACCGGATTCCACGTCAGCCATGGGATGCAAAATTACGTACGGCTTATATATTTCTTTTAAGGTTTATGCTATCATATATAACACTTTAAATATAAATATTTTTGAAAATGATGTCGATGGTATTAAGGTGGGCAATACTAATAAAAAATTTATTGGGATAGTCTATTTTATAAATTTGAAATTATTTATTTGTTTGTTTAGTTAAAAGTATATATTTAATTATTTAACCATTTGAGTGATACATGTACATGTCGCTTGTGTTCCTAAATAAATCTGCTAACTCAGAAAGCAATGCAAAACAGCGAATCCCCGGCAAGGCCTGCACGTGGCAGCCTTCAATTCGTACCCGATAATAGACGGCTTAGATTTTGCTCACGTGGCAGCCTTTCCAACACGCGGGCTTTCGTGAGAGGCAGAAATAATGGATAAGGCGAATATCCACACGCAACTTAAAAGACTAGCGTCATGGAGCTAAATCATCCGTCCAATCGATGGCCCATGCCCGAACGACAGTCGCACCCGGACGTTGAGTAGCAACATCTGCCAGCTTTTAATTCTTGTGGTTTAGGCGAGGGCATGTCGAGGTGGGCTCCAACGATCGCAAGGAAAGATGGCGTCCAGCTGACTGTAGCTGTTGATTCGGGGTCAAAATGCAGCTGTTTTGGTGGATGCACTTCAGCACTTGTAGCGGGATGAATTTTGTAATTCCAAGGCATAGAACAACCATACCTCGCCATATTGGGATGGATGATGTGCTGGTGCTTGGAGAATGCATGATTGTCAGAGTAGAAATTCAAAAATTTGATCCCATTTTAGATGTTTCAACAGTCTCTTTCGTACCGGGAATGTATGCATGGATTGGACGGTCGCTTTTGATGAAACGAAAGAGTGGCATACGAAGCAATCATGGTTTGGTTGTGACTGTTCAACCCACGTTATCTTACAAATTTGGGTTTCGCTAAGGACATTGCGTTCCACGTTTTGATATATTTATTTTGGTGCTTACGTTAATAAATGTGTGCGCCCGCTTATCCGGAGTCAGATGGTTGAGGAGCATCAAATCCTCATCCCCTTGGCGCACGTTGACTGTGAAGGGCAATATCCATGCAGTTCAACAAAACACTGGCTGAGCCCAAGAGTGGTCCTAGCTCTAGCCCCATGGTTGGGGATTTCCGGTCAAGATTTTATAAATGGTGAGATGTTCGAGCATTCCTCGTTCCTTACGGGGACCAATGATTGAACGGATTGGATTGGCTGCATTATTTTATATGATTGGACCGTCCAAAAGCTTAGGCTTTTTTGGTCAAGGAAGCTAGTCATATGGTGGTTTTACAATGAATGAAGTATCGTGGTCAATGGAAACATTGGCTGCGCCGCTCGCACTTGAGTTGGTGGCAGGACTAGAGAGTTGTTGCTCTTTGGTGGACTAAAAGCTCTGCCTCAGTTCTTATTTTAATGCTGTTTGTTGAAGGAAAAGGAAAGGCTTTGGTTGGTTTGGTTGGCGGCCTCCTTGATTTTCAAATGATCTTGATGATATCTACTTTCTTCGTCTTCCATGCAGTTTTTTATTACCAAATTAGAAGCTTTTGTCAGTTTAGAGTTGAGCATAAAGCCATTTAATTAAATTAAAATCCTAATTTAAAGAAATAACAGATTGTCGGAAGGGCCCACTACGATATTTCTATTAATCCAGGTTTTTCAAATCGGCATCGTTGGGTTGGCTCATTTTTCCTTGAGTGAGATTTGAGAGTAACCATGTTGAGGATGCATCAGCAGAGTTGGAGTCTCGTAGAGTAAGAGGTTGTGTTTGGTCATCGAAATTGGACCCAACTTAACCACGAAAAGTAAATAAAGTACAACAGTTATTATTTCCATAGAAAACGATTTACATATTTGTTTTCATAACAATTTCCTCAATTTAAATTAAAATCATGTTTTACAGTTAGTTTATCTATATGATTAAG
Source organism: Pouteria campechiana (assembly GCA_036873735.1). Taxonomy (NCBI): domain Eukaryota; kingdom Viridiplantae; phylum Streptophyta; class Magnoliopsida; order Ericales; family Sapotaceae; genus Pouteria; species Pouteria campechiana. The sequence continues at coordinate 24,462 of JAYJMB010026528.1, forward strand.
ATAAAAAGATATAACCAACTAAAATCACATCCAAAAAAACTTTCGACTGTTTTTATGGGGCATTGCAATGTAACGTATCTAAGTCATGTTGGAAATTGAAGGAAGTATGCCAACCACGCCATCCATTTCCGGATCCAACGTAGCACTACTATGCATGATATTGGGAATTTCAATCAGCGGATTTATATAATTAAGAGTGCAAATGAGTTGGGTTTGTTAAGTTTAGGTGTGTAATTTTGATGATAAAAAAACTTATTCAGTATTTAAACTTAAGTTAATAAAATTTTGCTAATATTTAGAATGAAAGAAAAGACCCACAGGGTAGACGAGTAGGGCTAAAACGGTCAATTGGGGCTACTACAACAACGTTATCAAGTTTGGACCTATAGAGGGGAATCTAAGGCTAGAGAGGTTTGTAGCACTTGCTGCCTTATCAGGTGTTCTAAAGCCACATCAATAAAGGAGACCTCTTGTCCATAGAGGCAACACACAGAGGTCTATAGAGATCTCTAGAATAATTAAATTTTATAAGGAAGCTAAAAAGGAGCTAATAGAGTTTTTAAGAGCCCGCGATTGTTCATGAGTTTTTCAATAGAAGAGAAGTTACAACTATAGAGGTCTATAGCCATAAGGTTTAAAAATTAATATTGTATTTTAACAACTAGTTTTCAATGGTTTTCTTCTAAATGGTCAAGAACCTTTTCAAAACTTTTATTATAAAATACAAATTTCATTTAAGAGAAAGAGGATTTTTAAGGGTTTCATAAGCTAAAAATGAAGCATTTACTAGAAATTCAATTGAGTTTCCAAGTGCATTAACTCCAAAGCACCTCAAAATTTAATAAACTTTAAGCCATAGAAAATCCTACATAAGATGAGTCTGAAATACTTCATGTTCATTGAGTAATTTTTACTCTTGAGTTTATTTCATGTACACCTCAGCCTATTTTAGAGGCATGGCATTTGTATAATTTTTATTTGGGTTTTTGAGTTTTCTGCTTACAAAAAAAGGTATTCTTGTAATAGTGGTGTATTTTAAGAGTTTGTTAGTAAACTTTAAAAAACCAATAATATAGGGTTACCGGATGAGCTCGAAAAATCAGATGGTGTAAGAATTCTTAGTGATCTTGAAAAATGAAGGATATGTGATTAGTAGAATTTAAGATTAGAGATACCTTGGAAAGTAAAATAAATATTAAGAGGGCACAAATCACTATAATACTTGTATTTATTATCTTATGTGTTTTCACTGCTATTCTTTTTTCACATTTGCATATTCATTTGATCCACAATCTTGCTGGATTTTATGTTTTGCCATGCACTCTTTTTTTGAGACCTTTTTCACATTTGCACATTCATTTGATCCACAATCTTGCTTGATTTTATATTTTGTCATGCACTCTTTTTTTGAGACCAATAGGATTCAACTAGTAACCTTGTCAAGAAGCTGACCCATTTTCAACTGGGTTAGGGTTGGTGCATTTGCAGAATTGGATTAAAATTTTGAGTTGAACCCAACTTGATTTAGATTTCGGGTTGGATTAAGGCTAGAGAGGTTAGAGTAGCTCAACCGATTAACTTGAGTTTATATATATATGTGTATATATACATATTAAAAAATAAAAAATCATAGCCTTAGTTTAACAATAAGGCCCATTTCTTAAATAATTGGAAATTTGATCAAGAGGCATTTAAAATAGTTTTTGCATTGATAATTATTATAAATAAATTACCATTGAAATTTGTTAAAAGATAAGGTTTTTATAATTTTAATAAAATCTTATGATCACTCTTTGAACTTCTTTGTATTAATTAATAAAGCTTTACATAATTTATATTATTTTCAACTCGTTTCAACTTGAAATATTAACCTATTTTAACTCATAACCAAACTTAAATTTTAAACGGAGGGTTGTACTTAGGGCTGAAGTTTTTAAAAATAAGTTAAATTAGGGTTAAGGTTGAAGTTTTAGAAAATGGATTAAGGTTAGATTTAGGGTTGACTCCAATTGACCCGGTTGCACTCCTATATATATAATTCATTCATTGACTTGCCAAATCTAGACGTTTTACACAAAATAAAGATTGGTAATCCTAAATATTGGTTAATCCCATTACAATTGCAGGACTTGTTTGATGTGCAAGTTGGATGATGATGGCAGCTTCCACACATAAAGATGATATTGATTTATACATTAACGAATAGCGCGGATGGCGATAATATCTTCAAGCATTTAATAGCCTCCACATGTGAGCCAGTAAGGCCTTCTTTGGTGCATTTCATCAGAAAAAGCTTTTTACAATGAAATATTATAGGGACCGTTTTGTATAAAGCTCAATGCTGCATATTTATTTATTTATTATTATTATTATTATTATTTTTGTGTGTGTGTGTTATTGTTGAATATACATGCCTATAAGATCAAAGCAGTTTTTTGTCTTTTTGATAATATTAATTAACACAACTCGTGTCGGGACGTCATTTTCGTATGTTATTTTATTACCTTAGTCCACTATCGGAGAAATCTCTTTTGAATATTGTATTCTAAAATATCTTTTATGTTATGGATCACCTAACGGAATGCTTAAATTTTTCGAATGCATGTTGCATACTTGCATGCATGTTTTTTTAGTGAGACTTTATCATTTATAATGACATACTATTTGAACCGAAGTTTTATTTCATAAAGATCAATGGATAAAGAAATATTTTTGTCCAAAATACATGATAACAGGGCATAAGCGAACAATCTGTAGGAGCTAACATGATATAAATTAAATCTACTATTTTCATCATTTAAGATAATAAAATGCTATCCCATTATCTTAAAAAAATTATTTGAACATTTTATTGGATCATGACATGAGAATCTAATTTCAAAGGCGTCAAGACCCTTACTAAGACGAGTCAAGTTGACCCAATGAAATTTGTGTTTGAGTAATTTGGTAGAGTACTTAGCGGCGAGAATCTATGACTTATGTTGCAGAGTAGGCGTGTACTTGAAAAAAATAAACAAGTAAATCTTTGTTTATCATATTTTTTTGAGTGATTTGCTTGCAAGTCGATAGGAAAATTTTATTAATGGCTTTTTTAATAAAAAGGTAATTTGGGACTTGAAATTGATAAAATTATTATAAAGTTGATAGGAAGCTCTAACATAAATACTTAATTCATCAGGCTACGCTTTGCCACGTGGGACCCCAATTCAAAAAGAACTTCTATTTCTTAACTTTACACAATTCTATGTTTATGGGACTGTCAATAATTATCTCTACGCAGCCCTATCTCCTAGTAGGATTGGCTATGTTTATGGGACTGTCAATAGTTATCTCTACGCAGCCCTATCTCCTAGTAGGATTGGTCATTCCCCTTGCGTACAGGCTATGCACTCACGCTCAACTATAAATACACTCAACTATGTACCTTCAAGATAGAAGCTCTCTAGGCTCTCTCTCTCTACTATTCACACACCCAACTAAGGTCTTTGTCTGACTTGAACGCCGGAGTGCCTGCATCGGGACCACCCTCAGTGTCTTTTGACATTTTCTCTATCTTACAGGATTCTAGACGGAATTTTCTTGAGAGTCAGATCAGCATTCTGTTTGGGGATAACCCAAACATTGAGGTCATCTGTAGGAACCCAATTACATGGTCGACAGAGAAAAAAATTCAAAAAGGTTAATGAAAGCTAGTGGCAGCAAGCTCCCCATAATCTAGGGGCTCCGTGGTAGCTTTTAGCAAACCATCCGCTTTCATAATAAGTTACCCACCTGATTAAGTGTGTCGCCCCCATTCAACGCACAATTCCTTTAGGTTAACACAAGCTCTTACATAAAAGCCACTGCTTAAAGGCAGACTGAAAATCACGCTCTGCTTGCCCTCTCTCTCATTATCCGATCCCTACTGATACGCTCCAAGTGGAGGAAGTGGCTCGAGTTGTTGATCACACCCTAAGTACAAAGTAGAGCCCATTATCGCAATCTATGAGGAAGAGGACGTGGTGGTAACCAAAAAAGTGACTCACGCAATGTACTATAGCAGAGCAGATAAGTATCACTATTGAACTTTATTGTTTGCATCATTTTCCAAGTGGAGCCCACTTCCTTTTTGGGTAAGCTCCTACCTGATAGTGCTGCACTACTCCAATTTAGCTACCCAGAATTTGGTGAAAAAAATATGGACATAGCCAATACCCATGCAATCGAACAACATATTCAGGTCAACAAGAATTCAGCGGCTTGCAGTCATGTGAGGTCCCATACGTCCGCTGGAGACTCTGTGCAAGATATTCATAAAATTCATACTCCCTATACTAGTTTGGGAAAACTGACTCTAGATAAAGTGAGATGATCATTAATTTCATCTAAGGAAAATATATAATTTAACTTCAATTTCATTAGCATGATAGTTGTAAATCAGAACTTCAACCAATGGACTCGTGACTCTAGATGATTTGGAAAGATGACTTTGGCATAAGAAATTGATCCGGAAAGATGGCTTTGGCGTAAAAATTTAATCGAGAAAGATCTGCGACCCCAAAGTAGATGCTTAAGAAATTTCTGAAGAGCAGATGCATAAGCAATTTCTGGACCGGAATTGCTCATCCCCACCTTCCATCAAATACATATCGTCCCAACTAACTATGCATCTCAAATTATCGAAAGTGAGCTTGCCAAGATAGTGGTTTCAAATGATTTTAGACAATCGTTACCTATATAGCGTGCAACAAACACGCTTAAGTCATCCTTAACCCTGGAAAATTGTAGATGGCCAGGCTGCAAGGATGCTAAGACTTTGGAAAGCACTTGAGCATGGAAGACCGATCAGAGGCTAAGTTGCTAACTATGCATTGCGTCAACTTCCACGACCTCGTAGCCAACCATGGCTTCCGCGATTCCATCAGATTCCGAGAAACTAATATATGTTTTCGCAATTTTGTAACCAACCGTGGTTTACACCATTCCATCAAGAGAGCTGTCAAAGCTACTAACCTTGCATAGCACCTATTTCTGCAATAGGTCACTTCCGTAGGTTATGCCACAGCACATGAAGTAGGCCGATTCAGCCCATCACATGATGCTTGAACCCAAGGTTGCCATCGAAGACAGGATCCAATAGTTTTGAAAAATGCAGGTTGCCACGAAAGGTGGATCCGGTTGCTGCAGAGATGCGAAAAGGCAAATCTAGTATTTCTAAGACTGTTGGTTGCCATGAAGACATCCCAAGAACATAGAATGACGAGCATCTAAGGAAGTATTATAAGTAAAATATCTTTTGCATATCTTATCACAAGAATTTATGACCAGTTTAATAAAGAAACTAACAGATTCTCACAAGTTATTCAAAAGGAGTATCAGCAAGTTTTTTGGTTTGGCAATATCGAACCGAAGGGCATGCCTAAACAAAGGTCGTCCAAAAGACAGGTTCGGCAATACCAAACCAAAGGGTGCGACTGAATAGAGACCATTTAGAAAACTGGTTCGGCGGTACTAAACCGAAGGGCATGCCTCAATAGTAGTCATCAAGAAGACCTGTTCGATAATACCGAACCAAAGGGCATGCCTGAATAGTCATTGTCAAGAAGACCAGTTCAATAGTACCAAACTGAAAAGCTTACCTGAAAAGTCATTGTTAAGAAGATCGGTTCGACGGTACCTAACCAAAAGGCATGCCTAAATAGAGGTCATTAAATTTTTTTGATTCCATAGTATGGAATTGAAGAATGGGTCTAAACAGATGCCCTGGAGTTTTTTTGTTCTAGAGAATAGAACATAAGAGCGGGCCTAAACAAAGGCCCCGGAGTTCTCTCGATTTCTGCAAAATAGAACGAAGAGTGTGCCTGAATAGAGGACGTCAAGTTTCACAGTTCAGCAAAATGGAGCCAAAGGACGCGCTCCTAAGAGAAAGCCATAAAGTTCTGGCTCCTAAGAAAGAGCCATAAAATTCTAGCTCCCGAAAGAGAGCCGAAGGACATGCACCCAGGAGAGAGCCAAGTTCCGGCTCCCAAGAGAGATCCAGAAGACGTGCTCCCAAGAGAAAGCCATAAAGTTTTCGTTCTCGAAAGAGAGCTAAAAGACGCGCTCCCAAGAGAGAGCCATAAAGTTTCGGCTTTCAGGAGAGAGCCGAAGGACGCACTCCTAGGAGAGAGCCATAAAGTTTCAGCTCTTAGGAGAGAACTGAAGGACAAAGACGCACTCCCAGGAGAGAGCCATAAAGTTTTGGCTCTTAGGAGAGAGCCATAAAGTTTTGGCTTCCAGGAGAGAGCCAAAAGATATGCTCTCAAGAGAGAGCTGTAAAGTTTCAGCTCCCATAAGAGAGCCAAAGGACACGCTCCCAAGAGAGAGCCAAAAAATTTGCTTCCAGAAGAGAGCGAAGGATGCCCTCCCAAGAGAGAGCCATTAAATTTTGACTCCTATGAGAGAGCCGCAAGACGTGCTCCCAGGAGAGAATCGTCAAGTTTTAGCTCCCAGGAAAGAGCCGAGGGACATGCTCTAAGGAGAGAGCCATCAAGTTTTGTCTACTATGAGAGAGCCAAAGGACTCACTCTTAGGAGAGCAGTCAAGTTGCACTCTCTAAAGAAAAGACTGGTTCAACGAAGTTAAAAACAAAGGCAAAAAAGTAAGTACAAATAGAGTGAGAGTCATTTAAAAAGAAGCCGATATACGGCTCTGGAAGCTTGAGCATTTAATCTTAGAAGTATCATTCACAGAAAAGCATACACTGAAGATCAAGCAAATAAGAAGACGAGTTCCACCACGTCTCCTTAAGGAGAGACTGGTGTTAAAGAACTCTAACAAAAGTACTCAATTATCCAGCTGACACCATGCTATATAAGATCCCAACATAGATGGGATACTTCTTTCAGCTATTATGCAGTCCCATAAGATAAGGACTAGGCATACGTATTCTTCTAGAAACCTCCCTTAGATAGGAATCCTCATCCCACCTGTGTACGGATTGCGTATATCCCTCATACAAGATTGAAAATATACCAAGATTCTAGGCGGGATCTTCTCGAGAGCCAGATTAGCATTCCATTTGGGGACAACTGGTTCAGTAGTGCCAAACTGAAGGGTGTGCTAGAGTAGTGGCCATCAGGAAGATTGGTTTGGCATTGCCAAACCAAAGGGTGCGCCAAAGTAGTGGTCATCAAGAAGACCTGTTCGGCAGTACTAAACTAAAAGACGCGCCAGACCAGTGGCTATCAAGAAGGCCGGTTCGGCAGTATCGAATTGAAGGGTATACCAGAACAGTGGTCATCAAGAAGACTAGTTCAGCTGTACCAAACTAAAGGGCATGCCTAAATAGAGGTCATCAAATTTTTTTGATTCCATAGTATAGAAATGAAGAGTGGTTATAAACTGAGGACTTGGAGTTTTCTGGTTCCACAACACGGGACTGAAGAACCGGGTCTAAACAAAGGCCCTAGAGTTTCCCAGTTCCTCAGCACGAAACTGAAGGGTGACTTGAGTGAAGTCGTTAAAGTTTTTGGTTCCGCAGAATGAAAACCAAAGGACCACCTAAGTGAAGTCATCAAAGTTCTCAATTTTATAGAACGGAACCTACGAGCGAGCCTTAATAGAGGCCCTAGATTTTCCCATTTCCACAAAACGGAGCCAAAGGGCAACCTGAGTGAAATCGTCATCAGTTCCGCAGAATGGAACTAAAGGACAAACCTTAGTAAAGGTTGTCACACCACCGGTTCCGCAGAATGGAATGGAAGGGTGAGCCTTAGTAAAGGCCGCTGCATCCACCGGTTTCGCAGAACTAAACCAAAAGGCGAGCCTTAGTAAAGGCCGCCGCATCCACTGGTTCCACAGAACTAAACCGAAGGGTGAGCTTTGGTAAAGACCGCCATATCCACCGGTTTTGCAGAACAAAACCGAAGGGTGAGCCTCTGTAAAGGCCACCACATCTACCGGTTCCGCAGAATGGAATCGAAGGGTGAACCTCAGTAAAGACCGCTGCATCCGCCGATTCTGCAAAACAGAATCGAAGGGCAAGCCTCAGTGAAGGCCGCTGCATCCACCGGTTCTGCAAAATGAAACCAAAGGGCGAGCCTCAGTAAAGACCGCCGCATCCACTAGTTCTGCAGAACGGAACAATGGAATCAAAGGACAACCTGAGCGAAGTCGTCACCGGTTCCACAGTCTAGAACTAAAGGACGACTTGAGCGAAATCGTCAGAGATCCTGGTTCCGCAGAATAAAACCAAAGGTTAACCTAAGTGAAGTCGTCAAAGTTCCCAGTTTCGTATAACGAAACCTACAGGTGGGCCTTAATAGAGGCTACAAAGTTTCCCAGTTCCACAGAATGGAGCCAAAGGGCAACTTGAGTGAAGTCGTAGTCAGTTTCGCACAATAGAACTGAAGGATAAACCTCAGTAAAGATCATCGCACCACCGGTTCCACAGAATGGAACCGAAGGGCGAGCCATAGTAAAGGCCACTGCATCCACCGATTCTGCAGAACGGAATCGAAGGTCAAGCCTCAGTAAAGGCCACCGCATCCACTGGTTCCATAGAATGAAATAATGAAACTAAAGGGCAACTTGAGTGAAGTCGTCACCGATTCCATGATCTAGAACCAAAGGACGACCTGAGCGAAGCCGTCAGAGATCCCGGTTCCGCAGAACGGAACCGAAGAACGGAACCGAAGGGTAACCTAAGCGAAGTCATCATTTCTGATTCTGCAGAATGGAACTGGAGGGCAACCTAAGTGAAGTCGTCACCAATTTCGCAAAACGAAACCAAAGGACTACTTGAGCGAAGTCATCAGAGATTTCGATTCTGCATAACAAAACTAAAGAGCATACATAAACAAAGGACGAAAAGCATTCTGATTTCATAGAGCATGGAGCCAAAGAATGGGCCTGATCAGAGGCCCCAGAGTTTCTCAATTCCGTATAACGGAACCACGAGTCATGCCTAAATAGAGGTAGTTAAGATGTCAATTCCGCAGAATAAAATCATAGGGCATGCCTCAATAGAAGTGGTTAAGATTCCGGTTCTACAAAATGGAACCAAAGGGTGCGCTCGAAGTGGGTCCATCAAGTTCTGGCTCCCAGGAGAGAGCCGAAGTATGCGCTTCCAAGAGAGAGCTGTCAAGTTTCGATTCCTAGGAGAGAGCAGAAGGATGCGCTCTGAGGATAGGGCCATCGACTTTCGGCTCCCAGGAGAGAGCTAAAGGATGCGTTCCTAAGAGAGAGCCAAAGGATACACTCCCAAGAGAGAGCCGTCGAGTTTTAGTTCACAAGAAAGAGCTAAAGTATGTGCTCCTAAGAGAGAGCCATCCAGTTCTGGCTCCCAGGAGAGAGCCAAAGTATACGCTCCCAAGAGAGAACCATCGAGTTCCGGCTCCTAGGAGAGAGCCGAAGGATGTACTCCCAGGAGAGAGCCGTCAAGTTCCAGCTCACAGGAGAGAGCCGAAGTATGAGCTCCCAAGAAAGAGCTATCAAGTTCCGGCTCCTAGGAGAGAGCCGAAGGATGCTCTCCCAAAGAGAGTGCCGTCGAGTTCTAGCTCCTAGAAAAGAGCCAAAGGATGCGCTCCCAAGAGAGAATCATCGAA